>BQNB010066718.1:0-34455 GCA_026074375.1 Tanacetum coccineum | reverse complement strand
TAATTAAAAGCGAACGCGTAAAACATCTAAAAATAAATAATGGAATTTATTAAAGTTGAAAATAACCTGAAAATGAGAAATGTTACATCATGACACTGAAGCTCGACATGTATGAATGCAATAAATTACCAATGAATGCCCATGAATGATGTTTTAACCCTAAACACCCCGAATCTGATATGGTATACGTTCGTTCCCAGTGATAGCTAATCACCAGAACGGGGATCGTCAATCCCAAATAGATCTATCAATAACATTCGTGCTCACACAATGCAGTTCCCAACTACAACTATGCAACTAACAGTTCATGATAAAGGGCTCAGTGGGTTATCGCTACTTAGGCAAACACGTAATCATTGTATAAAATTTACACTTGCGTCCAATTTGTAAAACAAAGCATGTTCTCACCCCAAGGATGTAAATCATTTAAATAATTGTAAAACATGGGGCTATGAACTCACCTTAGCAGGTAGTTCTCTGAATGATAATAAATATCCAAGTAAGCAATGAATCACACCGTCAAGTACCTAAGTAAATACGGTCAAGTCTTAGTCTACACATTTAAGCTAACGACTCATTGTATAAACTAAATTCCATTTCAAGTTTATATATACTGTTATCACTTGTGTGGTGGTGCACATGATTATTGTATTTATAATTTTGATGGTTCTCGAGAAACGTGAAATCATTATTTAATAAATTATACTTTATTTATTAAATTGTTACTTAAGCCCGTTAATAATCCGAATATGTTTATATTCGATTGTCTCGTTAAACATTTAATTAATCCCTCCTTGTTCATAAAATACTTTCAAGTATTTTATTTTACACTCTAACCCTAGGTTTGTAAAATATAAATATTTACACTTCAAACCTTCTAGTTTCAATAATGACATAACTAGTCCCTTAACTTTTGAAATTTACAACTTAGGTCCTTATGGTTTTAAATTAGTCCCTAAAGTTTCATAATGTAAAAAAACGGTCCTTGGAGTTATTAGATTCAAAAATGACAATTTTAAACCTTTAAGTTTCGAAATTGGCAATTTTTGTCCCTATACTTGTAAAATTTGTATTTTAACTCTAATTAAGTTTCAACAAGTGACAAAATGACTTTTTAAGTTTAATTAATCTGCAAAAATCAATTGGCTTATAAATAAGCTCCATTCGAGCTTATTTAGGCTTAATGGGCCAGTTTGGGCCCATTAAGGTCCAAAATGAGTTTTAATGATCCAAACTAGTTTTAATAGGTTCAAACACGTTTAATAAGTCTAATTAAATCTAATAAGATATCAATAAGCTCAACGAGCTTATCTTGGCTTACTTTGAGCTTGTTGGGCCCTAAAAGCCCAATAACTTACTCGACAAACACCCTTAAGGGTTTATGGGCTTTGCTAGCTCATTTCCAATTTGTATTAAGCCCAAACAATCTGTTTTTATTTCAGCTTATTCAAAATAAGCTAATAAGCACTCTTATTGGGCCGACTTGGGCCTGTTAAGGCCCGATAAGGGTTTTAAGGTGTTTCGTTGGGTCCATTTGGGTCCATTAAGTGTAATTAAGTCTATTAAGCTTATTGAGCTCTCATAAGATCACCAATAAGCTGCCCAAGCTTATTGTGAGCTTATTTGCTTATTTTGGGCTTATTGGCCCCGTGAGCCCAATAATTCAAACCTGAATGTTAAAAAAAGTCCACCAAGTATTACTAGCTTATTTTTTAGGCTTGGCAAGCTTATTAGGGTTTGTTTTGAGTTAGCTTATCTAATAAGCACTTATACGTTTGTAAATGAGCTGTTAGGCCCATTAAGGGTCCGTATGGGTTTGTTCATGGTACGACTTGGCCCATTAGGGTCCATTAGTCTTCCTTTGGTTCATTAAGCCCTTTTAGCTTATGTAGGTTCCTCGATAAGCTGTTTCAAGCTTATTGTGAGCTTATGGCTCGAGTGGACTCGTTAATGGGCTAATAAGCCCATTAAAGGTTCGGCTATCTTTTTAATAAGTGTTTTGGGTCTAATAAGCTTCTTATTAGTTCTAGTGTTTTTGTTAAGCCCTCGATTCCTTGTTAAGCACCCTAATCTCATTATAAGCCAAGGCCATAAGCCACGCTTAACCCTTGGTGGGGTACGAGGCCCAACAGTGGACATATACGTCCATTGTGGGTGCATGTGGTTTGTGTTTATGGTGATTAACCCTAAGTCGAAACGCTTTGAGCTTATTTAACCCACTTGTGGCTTGTGTTTAGTGCATGCATACGTTCTACTAGATAATGTACCCTTTCCCGAGCCAAGCCATCAAGTTTACATAAAAAGTTTACGTATAACTTTCATGAAATTCGTTTGTAAGTCTTAGTGTTTACGTAGTATAGGTTTCTTCATATTTTAACACCACACAAGGTTGCTTGTACCCATAATATATGCGTGAAACATGTATGCTTTGTAGTTACTTTGTTTAAGCTCTCGTTTGGCATAACCTTTACATGTTAACGTGACATTATAACTAGTAAACAAAGTGACAAATATAATACGAGTGGTGTAGTGACTTACAAGAGTCCTAGTCTCCTTGATGGTGAGTTTAGACGTAAACCCGACTCGCATACACCCAAACGTGTATAATCTTAAGCTTCAAAGCTTGGTATACCCGATCCTTAGCTTGTGTACACTTCTTAACACCCTTGTATGCTAACTTAAGTGCACTTTGTGTCTTTAGAATGAAATGTGGGTCGTGTATGGGTCTAGGTTTGATGTTAAGAAGAATAAGATAGAGAAAAGAAGAAGTTTATCTTTGTGAGCGGTTTTAAGAGTTTTTTAGAAAATGTATTAAGTGTAGTTTGTGAGTGTGTATTTAAAAGCTATAAGCTTAGTTACATCTTCTAGCCATAAAACCAACCAAACCTTGCTCACTAAACCTTGTGGTTTAGTGGTTTATAGTTAGTCACACATTATGTTTCTTGCTAAACCAACTAAGTACAGCTTTAATTAGTTAGTTGATGTACAAGATTTACTTAGCTAGTAAAATCTTTAGGTTTTGTGGGTTGGGGCTTGGTTAACCGTGGCATAGGAAGGCAAGAACAAATTAAATGATTATTAACCTTTGGTTAATAATCTAGTGGGAGACACAAGGACACTTCCTTAATTATCCTTGAATTGTACAAGATTGCTTAAGATTTTAGATCATGGTTTGTGTGTTTTCTTAATTTGCCGCGCCTAGGAGGATCAAGGAAACAAAAGGATTATTATCCAATGGTTAACAAGCTAGTAGGAGACCATTAGGACTAGCATTTATGAGGATTAGAATGTACATGTACTTGTGAAGATCATTAGAGGATTTCTTAAGGATTTCCTAGGTATGTATATGTATATACCCGGCCCTAGTGGGCATTTGACATAAAAATTGACTTAATTTTGTGTTAAGGTTATAAAAGTGGGTATTAGTTTGAGTCTAGGTAAGTCTAGGTATTTCCGGAGTGCATCCAAATGTATTTATCGCGAAACATAACCCTTTTACGTAACCAATAAAAATAAAATACGCAAAGTACATAATTATCTTCCTAGTAAGTATATATTACTTGGTGGATGTAAACCTTAATTTATTTGATGACCGTTTATATTAAATGGTTATTTCTAGTCTACTCGATTTTAGCTCAAAAGCAAAAATTAAAAGTAAACGCGTATCAGACTAAAATAAATAGTGACTAATAATAAATGTCGTACAATGACATGAAAATAAGAAATGTTACAAAAACTACAACAAACAACAACACACATGGTTGGCAAGGTGGTGTTAAGCAACATGATTATAGAATCTATATTGCTATGTAACTGTTAATGAAATTTTGCTTTGTAGTTATGCTTCTCAACAAATCATGTCTTGCTGTGCTCAAGTTGTTTGCGGTACGTATATCTGCTTCATGGGTCAGGAGTAAAGTATGTAATCCGTAGCTATTAAGGCTCATTGTAGGCATTTTATGCAACATCGTCATTTCTATTTCATGGCTGCGCATTTGCTCAACATAACGAGTTAAGTCGTCGAACAACTTATTTGCAAATATGACCTCAGTTTCAAGTTCCCTTTGTAGGCTGCAAACAATTGTTTTACGTATTTCATTTGCAGAATAAGTGTAACCTTTTCCCTTTTTGTGTTCTGAATATTTCATTTATAGTCCTTTGACTATTTAACTTTTGTCAGTTTATTTAGATATTGTACCGTGTTGACGGTGATGGTTTTTATAAGAATTATGGTGAATTATGGTTTATTGTGATTAATAATCCCTTTTGGAAGGTATTATTGTGTTATTTGTATTCCGGGTCGTTTAACCCGTGAATTTTGAGAAATGCCAAAAAACGAGTCTGACACGTCCGTTAATGTCCAAATGAGTTTTGAAGGGTTTAAAGTGTAAATATGTCGTGTAAATACACTAGGTTAATGGAAAAGTATTTTTAAGGTGAATAAAAATGCTAATTAACTTTGGGGTAAATTTTACGGTTGAGTTTTACGAGCTTTTAAGTGATTCTGACACAAAAAAAAGACCCGAGGCCCCTTGGATCCTATGGCCGGTCAAATAAGTCAAGAAGGGACAACATGGCATTTTTTTAGCAAGCTTGTCTAAAAGATGTACACTTATATTCCATTTACTGGAAAGTTTCCATTCATTTCATTTTCATTTCAAAAAAATAAAACACACACTTGTGTGTGTGTGGTGCGTCCGACCTAAGCCACCAACAAACATCCATAAATTTTCTAACTTTGATCGAGAACGTGATATTCTGGGTTGATACGAGTATTTGGGTATTCATTTAAACAACGTTTGGGTTGTCTGGTTCGTGTCAAAATCTACATTTTTGAAGATTTTCTTATAAGTTTTCAAATTTAAATTTCGTTTGTCCTTTTGGGTGTATTTTGATGCATAGATGTTAGTTGTATAAGTTGATCATCGTGAAAATCGATTTTTGGAACGAAACGGATAAAAAAAGTTGTGTTTGGTTCGTGGGTTATAAAAAGGAAAAATGGGATTTTTGTAGTTTTGATGTTGTGGTCGTGATGGTTGAATAATATATGTTGCTAGATAGCTTATTTTTTATAGTAGCTTGTATAGCTTATGCAGGCTAATTTTTAAGCTATTTCTTGGCTTATTTTAGGCTTATATGCCACGTGATTTTCTCAAAATTACTAGGAAAGTGATTTTGACTATTTTGTGTTATGGCGTATGTTTGTGGACTATTTTTGAGGCTTATGGTATTAACCAAATGCGATACGTAGCTTATTAGCTTATTTTCAAGCTTAATATACATATTTTGGAGCTTATGGGCTCACGACCCAATAAGTCTATTTAAGCTATGGCATAATGGGAGGGCTTATTGTAGTCCGGATTATTTTCTACTTATTAGTATAAGCTTATGTATATAAATGGACCTTGGTTTTGGACTTGGATCGTATTTTGGACTTATAAATATCTTAATGGACCCTTGTTGGGCCTTAAAGCCCAATAAGCGATATTTAGTCGTTATAAGAGTTTTGACGGACTTTTGAAAGTGAAAATGTATTTATAAAGTGACATTGAACGATATTTTGAGAAAAACGTTTTAGTAAACGTTAAAGATTGAAATTTTAGAATTTTGTCAAAAAACGTCGAATTTATGAAAAGTGTTGGAAATAAGGTTTGAAACCTTGGAAAATGTTGTATGAACGTACGGGTCATGTCTAAATTTCGTAAAACGTTTATACTAAGAAATTTGACCTAAAAACATGATTTTTGAGTTTCAAATAATAAAATATTATTTAATTATTTTATTTAATTAATAAATTCACTAAAAGATGAAAAATATAATTTTTCTCAAAACTTCACAATTTTGTTCGTTATGAGCAAACGTTTCATTTTCAACTCTAATATGATTATTTTCACGGTGAATAAGGTTACCGGATGGACTTACCGAGATATATTTATAATTGTTAATTATAAATATTTACGTATATTACTTATCTATTTTCGTTAATAGTATAAGTAAGTATTATTGAGTAATGGGATTGATATGATTGTTAGGATATGTCGTCAACCATCACACCACTAAATTATTATGAGTAATTGTATAACGCGTCTAAACTCTATGCATCAAACGTGAATATTGCTTTGGAAATGGATGATTAAATTGGGACATTAACTGGACTAGGTCGTGTGCGGGCGTCGTTGCATTTGCTTGTGTGATTGAGATTTGGTTGCTAAAGACTTGCTTAAGGTGAGTTCTCGTAGCCTCATTTTTACTGTTTTTCCGTTGAGGGAAAATGATACTCAAATGTGTTTTGAAATGTTTTGAATTGAACTATGCGAAATGTGGTTTTGTTTTTGGGACAAGATATGTGCTTATGACTGCTATGTGAATATTATATGTTGCATGATTGTTTGGATCAGAAAGGGTACGCCTATCCTAGTATTTGTATGTTTGTTTGGATCGGATGGGTACGCGTACCCAGTATTTGTATGATTACTGGAGCGGATGGGTACGCCTACCCTAGTTTGTGTGTGGTCCTGTCCTAATTTAGTGCTCCAGCTGGTAGGCCCTTTAGGTGCGTAAGTGGCATATGGTTATTGATTATCGGTGATGCTATGGTTTGTTTGCATATATTCACTGTCATATAACACTATTGTCCATTGTTTGAAATATTGGCACAACTTTTGGGTTTAAGGTCAAACCTACGAGCTCACCAACATTATTGTTGACGTTTTCGAGTATCATTTTAATGGTGAAGTGAAAGAGGAATAGTTTGGTGATGTATGATAGCAGGCTTAGAAGTATCCCAAGTGGATTTTCATGTAAAGTCTTGTTTGTTTATTTTATTTGGCTTTAGTATTTGGATGATTTGGTTTAAGTTTAGATTCTGGACCCCTGTATGGGCTATTGGTTATTGTAAGAGATTGTGGATTTTGATAGTGATTTAGGACATCACTCGAGGCTGTTCGAGGTTGATGGTCTTCGTAACACTTGAAGTTTATGCATTGTAGTTTTCTCTATTTTGTATCTTGTGTTATGATTGATCATTATGTTGCATTCTCGAGTTTCCGCCATTGTCAGGGTGTGACAAATTGGTAATCAGAGTCAAGGTTATAAAGAACTAGGTAGATTGGCCTAGACTATAACCTAATATCCGTCGTTTAGTTGCGTATAGGATCTATGTGCGCGGTGTTCCTTTTTTGTTTACTTTCGCGTATTCGCGGTTTGGTGCTTTAGTTATGTCAGTCATTGAAATGTGTGAGCTCAATATTGAGTATGAATGGGAAAGGATGCGACTATAAGTACAGTGGCCAACGTAGTTACAAGCTTATCACAACTCACTCATACTTAGTAATTTCGTTTACAAAAATCGATGTTGACACCGTAAGGTGGTATTATGTGTATATCTGTATATATAGTAAGATATTTAATATATGTGAGTCTTTCTGCCTACCTAACGTTGCCCATGTTCTCCCTCGTATAGATAATGCCTCCAAGGGTGATAACCCAAAGTGCTGGCCGACCTGCTGCCTAATCATTAGGAGGGGGAACGGGTGTACGGGTTGGTAGAGGTGGGAGGGGTAGAAGACCTAGGAAAGGTAATGATGAGCGTGTTGATGATTTGAATGGTCAAGGAAATGACCAAGGAATGGAAGCTAATGGGGGTGTAGAGGGAGTCAATGGGAATGTAGAGGGAGTCAATGGGGGAGCACCCGACTTCTCGACGATCATTGCCCAACAATTGCAGAACCTCTTACCCGCCATGCTAGCTCAGGTTGGTAACCAAGGAAATGTTGGAAATCAAAATGGTAATGTGGTTAATGAGAACGTTCAAGAGAATGTTGGGAATGTGTTAGTAAATGGCAACCGGGTAGGTTGTTCATATAAGGAGTTCCTAGCTTGTAACCCTAAGGAATATGATGGTAAGGGAGGTGATGTAGTACTTACTCGTTAGATTGAGAAAATGGAGAACGTGCAAGATATGAGTGGTTGTAGTGTTGACCAAAAAGTAAAATACATTGCTGGTTCATTTGTGGGTAAGGCTTTAATGTGGTGGAACTCTTAGATCCGTACGCTAAGCCAGGAAGTTGTTGTTAGTATGTCATGGAATGACTTTAAGTTTATGATGATAGAAGAGTTTTGACCTAGTCATGAGATGCAAAAGTTGGAAACTGAGTTGTGGAATCACGTCATGGTCGGGGCTGGCCATGCCACGTATACTGATAGGTTTCATGAGTTGGCTAGGTTAGTTCCACATTTGGTAACTCCAGAGAGTAGGATGATTGAGAGATATGTGTATGGCCTTGCTCCAAAGATCTATGGGATGGTGGCAGCAACAGAGCCAAAGACTATGTAGAAGGCTATGCAGACTTCTGGTGCACTGACCGATGAGGCTGTTAGAAATAGATCAATTAAAAAGGTTGAGAAAAGAGGAAATGTGGGGGAACCTAGCAAGGATAAGAATGTTAGGGATGATAATAAGAGGACTAGGACTGGGAATGTTTTTGCTACTAATGTAAACCCTCTAGGAAGAGAGAATACGGGTACTTGGCCTAAGTGTACCACCTGCAACTCCTACCATGCACCCGGAGGGCCTTGTCGCACTTGCTTCAACTGTAATCGCCCGGGTCATTTGGCAAGGGATTGTAGAGGAGTACCGAGGAATGTGAATCCTGTCAATGCTAGAAACCCAACTGTTAGGGTATGTTATGAGTGTGGTAGTACCAACCATGTCATGTCAGCTTGTCCTAGATTGAATAGGGCACAAGGACCAGAAGAAAATCATCCAAACCAAGTTGCTGCTAATAACGGGGGTCAGGGTCGTGGATGGCCGCGCATTCCAGGAGCTTAAAAGAAAGATAATAGAAATTACTGTTCGAAGACCAATACAAACACCGTAACCATCAAGGACGATACTATGATCCTTGCCTAAGCCACTCACCAAAGACCACAACGAATGAAGCTCGATATACACCGTAATCTAGGAAATGTCAATACCTTCGTATTAAGATAAGTATTGAAATATTCTGGAAGATATCAAACGTGGTCCCTACTCCAAGGAAGACTCCGAATACCCGTAATCCAACCCATTGAACTCGCCATATCTGAGACCGACTTCCAGGACCATATAAATAGAAAACACAAAAATGAGTTTTAAGTGTGCTAAATCATATTCACAGATACCAATACCACAAAAGTCTATTTCAGAAGGAGAAAAAGAGCAGAAGAGGTCAAGCAACGTTATCAATTTCATAGGAGACAACGTGTAATTCCATATACTTTAGTAATCGTTCAGTTTTTGGTATCATTTGTTAACTCGGTTAGTTTACCTTGGCTAAATAATTGCTCTTGTATTTATTATGACTTTGATTAAGGCTAATACCCTCGTGGTATTAGCCATTATTATGAAGATTTACAATGTTTGGTAATGTTTATCTCGCTGTCCCTTGATTTATCGTTTGTATGCTTTGGTTATGTTCTCAAATTATACTTGTTTACGTGCTTTAGTAATGCGACCTATCTTTAACTGGAAACTAGTGATACGGACCAAGTAATCTAGAGTCCGGTATAGCTCTCCATATAGTGATTTATACATCTAGAATCATAGGATCACAAGTATTGATCCCTTCTAAAATCTGTGTCTAGGATATGCTTTGGGCTTAAAACTAGTTAATGGATATTGCCAAGTTTATTGAACGTGGTTGACTAGAAGGTGACAACTCAGAGATAATTCATTCAACAAATAACGTACTGATTCCCATTGGATAGATTGGACAAGTAGACTACTAAGTGTATAAATTACCATTAAGGCAATAAGTTGGTAAAGTCCTCTATGACTAGGGTTTAACAAGATCATCAATGCTTTAAATCCCTAAATAGATTGATAATCACAAATACGAAGCTTTATACCGGACGCTTTAATTGTGACAGAATTAATGAGTCTAGGTCTTAGGAAGAATCCCGCTAATTATTATGATGATGATGCACCTCGAGAGAAGAAATCATTGTACAAATAAACTAACCAACGTTCTAACCGATTAATAATGGTTAATACAGATTTCTTATAATAATGGGGGCTCGACGTGCAACTTTATCTTACTGTTAATTAGCTTTGTGTGGGGTTAACGTGATCTAGAATTGATTGTAGACACCAGACCACCAGTGTCAGTCTCTCAGGCTGGAAACCCCCCTTTTATTTTTTAACCTGTTCTACATTAGGATTAGATCCTGACATCGGTTTAGCAAAGGTTTGACCTAGATTAGATTTAACATAGATTAGAATAACCACAATATAAATATATTGAGATATTTTAACACACTTCAGAGTTCGACAACCTACTTACCACTAATCTACACCGACCGGGGGTTAACAAAACAACACTGCCCGTTAAAGGTGGCATTTTTGTTAAGATCGGCAAAATATAAATTTAAAACTTGAAACATCTTAAATATATACCACACAATACGACCTTCGCATCAAGTTTTTGGCGCCGAAGTTCGGGGATGAAAATTAATCTTGAATTTTAATTGTATATTTTTAGTTTTAACATTAGATTAGATCTAACCCTTAGGAGTAGTATAAATTAGATTAGTGTATATTCTTGTATATTATGTATATTTTGTATATTTGTCTTTAATTGTTTGCTTGTATATTTGTGTGTTTATTGTTTGCGTATTTAATTATTTTTCTTAATACACTGTTCTGGTCAATAGCTGAATACGGCGTATCCCTTCATCGAATACGGTGTATCAAACTTTCTGACCAAATACAACGTATTCATGGTCAAACTGATTAATAACGCTTAACCACTTCCATTAGATTACGGCGTATCGATCATCAGAAACATATCTTGTTTACTATTGATTTCGTCTAAATTTTTTTTATATCTTCCGTCAAAAAAGCAAATCCTGCAAGTACTCATCAGAGCTAGTAGACTGAAGAAGAAACCATAAGAAGTCATGGCAGAACTAATTTCAGAAAAATACATGGAAAAGGCTCAGACTGAATCACATCTTTCTATTACCAGTAACGATATTAACATTGAACTCAGCAAGGAATTTTTAGAGGAATTGCAAGTGAATTCATACCACGGATGGATTGACGAAGACGTGATACACCACATTGCTATGGTACTTAAAATGATTGATTTGATCTACATTCCTGGTGTGGATTCCCATCAACTACGAATGAAAATCTTTCCTCTCTCGTTAGCTGATGAGGCAAAACAATGGTGGATAAATGAAGGGGAAGGAAAAATCACCATTTGGGAAGAACTTATTGAGAAATTTTTCTGTAAATTTTATCCCGAATCGTACGATGGAGAAGAAGAAATGTTGGACGAAGGAGACAACTGGGGGGATTGATCCACTCGAATTTATATCGCGAGTAAATTCGTCATTTGATAAACACATGAAAAAGGATGGAAGAACTAAGAAAGTATTATTCCATGCTTGGATAAATAGGAATTGGAATAAGAGACAAATAAATGAGAGCATCTTGAGAAGTAACAATACAACTACTGACTCGTTCTTCAAACCCTATCTAATTACCCACGAAAAGAGCAACAACAAAATAGGAAGATGAACAAAGTCAGACAAAGCGCAAATATAGCAATACATGCAATTCTACTGATGAGCAACCTAACAAAAGAAGGTGAAAAGCAGAAAAGTTTGAAGCTATTCAGTACTCACTTGGACCCAATGAATAATATATTTCAATAAGAAGTTATGAATATGATATTTAGGAGAGAAACGAATATAATATGTCCAAAATCTACCAAGATATTTTTCAGAAAAGGACAACGGATGGAAGGTGACGCGCACCAAATAAAGAAGAGAAGCTGAAGACAAGTCTAACTTAAAGACTTCGCTGTAAACAAAAGTGCTTCCTGGAAGACACCTCGGATTACTATTTAATTTTATTATCGAGTCTGTCTTCCCAGACATCAATACGGCGTATCCGCCCCATACCATACGGCATATTGATTATCTGGACGTTTTACTTTTTATGCATTGTCAGTTTTGGAATACGGCGTATTCATTAATTTGAAACGGCGTATCCACCAGACTGACCCGTATTGTGGAAACCGTAGAGGGGGGTGAATACGTTTCCTCTTAAAAACTTCAAATCTTTTGTATAATATTTTAATCACTCTCTGTCGGTGGTCCCATTAAATGTATGAGGGGCTCGCCCAGTACCATAAGGGGGCCACCCCTAATTAAAAGGCCGCCTCCAGAAGAGGTTTTTGCACTAGATTATTTGTATCAAATCACCAATCAAGTTTGACGCAATATGAGAAGTGTCGATAATGGATTTCCAATAACTAGCACATATTCTACCAATATATCCACACTCACAATGTTTACTACAAAGAGCTACACAACCATGACTAACACAACAAACACAACAGTTCACACAATCATAAGCACAATGCAAGTGTAAAAGTAAAGCGATAAATGTAAAGACATAAGTAAAGAGAAAGGTAAAAGGAAATGCAAACTGACACGATGATTTATAGTGGTTCGGTCACGAAGCTCTTCTTCGCCCTACTCCACTCCTCGAGTATTGATAAGTGCTTAATTACACATATCTTTTACCTCTGAAAACGAGCTTAAATGACCAAAAACAGACAAAAACTGCCAAATATATGTTTGTTTTGCATTTGTATTGTGCAGGAAGTGGATATCAACAAAAAGACAGAAAACCAAGCCAAAATGACAAAACTGAGCATGGAATGGAAAAGACTGTGCAAAATCAAGGCCAAAGTCCAAAAATGCCAAAGTCAGAGTCAATACTGAAGAATCAGCAGTCAAACCAGAGCCGGAACTGAAGAATACTGTTGGATACAATCTTAACCCATCTGATGGGCCGGGAAAGCCCAATAGTATATCTATGAAGACTGTGAAGACCAAATGGGCCCTCAATCAATTTCAACAGCCCATTTGTGTGCAATTGACAAAGACCGTGAAGACTTTGAAGGCCCGATCCTAGCCCCAGTTACAGCCAATCTCAGCCATTGTACACACAAAACCCACTCCTATACCTTATTGGGCTTGAAAAAGCCCAATAACCAAGCCTGTACCTTATTGGGCCCAAACCCAAAACCCAGTGGGCCCAATACAAGCCCAAGCCCAACAAAAGCCCAAAATCCTTTTTTACAAAACTTTAGGGACTAAAGTTGTCATTTTTAAAAGTTTTTTATAAAAGAAAAAAGGTAAAATAAAGGGAAGGACTAAAACTGCCAAATGGCATTTCCCTTTTTAGTTATAAACTAGAGGGGCCAGTTTTGTAACTTACCTAAACCTTCTTTGTTTTCTTTAGTTATAAATCAAAGGGACCAAAACTGTTATTCTCCAAACTTCTTTTATAACTAAAACCCGGCCAAAATGAAATAGAAAAAGAGAGAAACATGGGGGACCAAACTTGCATCTTTTTCAACCCTTTCTTTTAAACCTGTAACCATAACACTGTACCTCCATCGTACCCGCCAAAAATCAAACCACCTTTCCCCACCGTTTTCAAGCCCAAACCACCTCCCTAAGTACACTCACAGCTCACTCTCACCTTTCCCCACTCAACCCCAACCCTACAAACCCTTTCCCTGGCAGAACACTCAACCCAACGAAACCTTTCAATGGTGAGATGAAGTCAAGACTAAATGGAGGGCTAGGATTGCTTGCTGAGACTCCCTACTCTCACAACAATCACAGCCCAAGGGCTTTGAGCCTCTATAAAAGAAGAGAAGCCAAGCCGAACACGCCACACCTTGTTTTTACTTTTTTAGTATAATTTTAATTAAGTTTGCTTTACATTGCTATATTCAGTTTGTTTTTAAAGCTTTATGTTGTAATCTTTCAGTTTTAATCAAAGTTAAGTGTTTTTGTGATATTCCAATTGTCAAAATTTCAAACATCATTTAAGTAGCTTAATTCTGTTTGAATTGATTAAGCATATGTTAAAAGTTGTATAAATCCACTTCTAGCCCTTATCTCTGCCTTATTTCACCAAACTCAGTTAAAAAATTCGTTTTTTATAAATAAGGGGGTGTTTGGTTTAGATCCAAAATGGGTAATAATGAGTTGTGCATGGGTCAAATGCACTCAGCCAACTTTGGCTGAGTGTGTGAGACTTATTAGACTAGTTTAATCAAAAACTTTTAGTTAAAAATAAGTTTTTAAGAACCCTTGATCTTTCTATCAATTTTTATAAAGAAGTATTGTGCTAAACTGCTTAAGCTGTTTAAACAGCTTAAGCATACTTTTCTTGTGCTTGTTGTTGTGTTTCTATGCACTTTAACCAAACCTTTGTGCTGTCCTTTTAATTTGACCAAGTAACAAGTGTGTATGTATGCATGTGTGTTTCTGAAAGTACCAATTTTCTAGCCATTTATCAGCAGCTTTTTCTAAGCCTTAAGCCCCAAAAATTTTGAATATAAGCTTATTTGCCTCCCCTTTTCTTCTGTTTGTACTTGGATTTAGCCAAAAAGCTCTTATGAGCTTATTTGCATAAGCCCAAAAGCCCCTAGCTCACTGTTTTGAGCTCCCCTGGTGCTGAAACCAATTTTCAGCACCCTTTTTATGGCTTATTTTCTATTAAGCTCTAGGAACTTTTTGCTTTTCTTTATAGCTTATAGGTAGTTCTTTAATTCCCCACAATCTAGTAGCTTAACTTCCCCTTTAGGTTAGCTTATTTAGGGCTTAAAGTCCACTTTTTTCTGTTTTCCTTTTAAAACTGTTAGACATAGCTTATTAAAATTTCAGCTTAACTTAGGGCTTATTTAGTGACCATAGCTTATCATTAGGACTCCCTTAGGTCTAGTAGCTTATTTCTTTAGTTTTCAGCTTATCTTGTGAGCTTAAGCCCCAAAAAGAAAGAAAATAAGCTGAAAAGCTATTTAAAGCGATTGCAGCCCCAAAAGCTCTATTTCTGGCTTATTCTTTTGGATTCAGCTTATTGCTTATTAGGAAAACTGTTCCCCATAAGCCCCTTAAATAAGTTTTGCTTTTTAATAAGTTTTTCAAAAATAAGCTGTTGGGACCCACTTTGTAAACGGGTCAATATCCTCCAGGGACTGTTTGTGTAATTTTATCTTTCATAGTTAACTTTGTTAGTCCCTAGTGTTAACTGCCTTGTTACCCCGTTTGTCCTTGTGTTCTTTCACTGTTAGTCCCCTAGTCTTAACAGCTGTTAGTTTTAGTTAATTTAAATAATTAATTTAGGTTTAAATCTAATTAGTTTAATTACTTTTAATTAAAACAGTAAAATTTGGGCATTTTATATTTTAAGATTTGTACCTTTTTCTTTATATAATCTGATTTTTTCAGATTTTTTATAGTTATATTTTCTGACTTTTTAATTAATAGATTTAATTAGTTTTTAATCTTTAGAAAATTCAAAAAAATCCAAAATTAATAAAAAAAATATTTCTTTTTTATAAAATTTCTTTTTTAGTGTCATTTAGTGTCATAGGAAAAATATAAAATTTAGTTAGGCTTAAATTATTCTTAAATTAATAAGAAGAATCTGTTTTTATACACAAGATCTGAGTGCTAAAAGATATGGATCAAGATTCTGCACACATGGTGGCTGGATCTAAAGTTCCCATGCTCAAACCTGGTAAGTTTGAGATCTAGAGGATGAGGATTAAACAATACATCCAGATGATAGACTATGCACTGTGGGAAGTCATAGAGAATGGTGCAACCTTGCCAAAAACACAAGTTGTGGAATGTGTTATAACAGTGATGCCTATTACATCTGCTGAAGATAATGCACAAAGAAGATTAGAGGTGAAAGCTAGGAGTACTTTAATGATGGGCATTCACGATGAACATTAGTTAAAGTTTAACTCTATAAAAGATGTTAAGCAGTTATTGGAAGCTGTAGAAAAGAGATTTGGAGGGAATGCTGCTACTAAAAAGACTCAAAGGAATCTCCTAAAGCAGTAATATGAAAACTTCACTGCTCCAAGTTCAGAGATGCTTGATCAAACTTTTTATAGGCTTTAAAAGCTTGTGAGTCAGTTGGAGCTTTTGGATGAAAAGCTTTCATAAGAAGATGTAAACCAAAAGTTATTAAGAAGCTTGTTACCTGAATGGAACACACATGCTGTTATGTGGAGGAATGGAGCTGATCTGGATACAATGAGCATGGATGATCTCTACAACAATCTCAAAGTGTATGAACCAGAAGTTAAAGGAAAATCTAGCTTAAGTTCAAGCACACAAAAATGGCTTTTGTGTCCTCTTTAAATAATAACTCTAGCAGCACTAATCAAGCAGTTAATACTGCTCATGGAGTTTCTACTGCTAGCACTCAAGTTAATGTTGCTCACTCTACAAATATTGATAACTTGAGTGATGTTGTTATTTGTGCATTCTTTGCTAGTCAACCAAAAAGTCCTCAACTTACACATGAGGACTTATAACAAATTCATCCAGATGACATAGAAGAGATGGATTTGAGATGGCAAATGGCCATGTTGACTATGAGGGCTAGAAGATTTTTGAAGAATACAGGAAGGAAGCTTACTGTAAATGGTAATGAGACTCTTGGTTTTGATAAGTCCAAAGTAGAGTGCTACAACTGCCACAAGAGGGGATATTTTCCTAGGGAGTGTAGAGCTCTAAGAAATCAAGACAACAAGAATAAGGAAAGCACAAGAAGGAGTATGCTTGTGGAAACATCTAATTCTATAGCTTTGGTATCATGTGATGGTGTTGGTGGTATGACTGGAGTGATCAGGCAGAGGAAGGGCCTAATTATGCACTCATGGCTCTCTCATCTTCAAATTCCGGCTCAAAGGTAACTAATGACTCTACTTGTTTAAAATCTTGTCTGGAAACTTTTAAACTGCTTAAATCTCAAAATGAACAAATGTTAAAAGATTTAAAGAAATCTGAGTTAATGGTTCTAGGATACAAAACAGGTTTAGAATCAGTGGAAGAAAGACTTAAATTTTTTAAAAAGAATGAGTCTATTTATCTAGAAGATATTAAGGGCTTAAAAGTTGAAATCCATATAGGAGAGATAACTATTAGTGAGCTTAGGTAGAAGATTAAAAAATTTCAAAAAGAAAAGGATGGCATTCAACTTATTGTAAAAAAATTTGAACATGCCTCTGAAAGATTAAACATGCTCATAGATTGTCAGATAGTTGACAACTGCAAGAAAGGTTTAGGCTATAATGCAGTTCCACCTCCATACACAGGAAATTTCATGCCTCCTACACCTGACTTGTCTTTTATTGGTTTAGATGAGTTTGTTAATGAGACTGTAGTTGAGAACAGTAAAGCTAAGTCTAATGAAGAAGTACCTAAGGTAGTTAGGAATTGTAATGATGCCTCAATTATTGAAGATTGGGTGTCAAATAGTGAGGAAGAAAATGTGTCTCAAACTAAAATTGAGAAGAAAATAGTTAAGCCTAGTATTGCTAAGATAGAGTTTGTCAAACCTAAGCAACAAGAAAAGACTGCTAGGAAAACTGTTAAACAAATTGAGCAAAATAGGCAAAACACTCATAGACCAAGAGGTAATCAGAGAAATTGGAACAATATGATGTCTCAAAAATTAGGAAGTAATTTTGAGATGTTTAATAAGGCATGTTATATGTGTGGAAGCTTTGATCATTTACAGGTTGATTGCCATTACCATCAAAAACAGTTTAAAAATCAAAGGATGGTAAAACTTGTTTGGAACAATGCGCAAAGGGTGAATCATCAAAACTTTGCTAAAAAGACTCACCCCTATGCTAAAAAGAACATTGTTCCAAGAGCAGCACTAATGAAGTCTGGCTTAGTATCAGTTAATACTGCTAGATAAAATATTTCAAAAACAGCAGTATTAGTTAATACTGCTAGACAAGTTAATACTGCTTACTTAAAAACAACAGTGAATGTTGTTAGACCAATATCGTATCTTTTTAAAATAGCATATTCAACTGTTGATAGGCCCATTCACAAGAATACATCATTTAAAAATAGTAATGTTAATCATTGGGTTAATAATGTTAGAGATAAAAATGTTAATACTGCTAGGCCAAAACAGTAGTTAATGTTGTTAAGGGAAATATTATAAATGCTGTTAAGGCCTCAACTTGTTGGGTTTGGAAACCAAAGACTAATGTTTTAGACCATGTTTCTAAACACAACAGTGCATCAATCACCCTAAATAAGTTTGATTATATTAATGCATAAGGCAGATCCAAGTCAGTGATGGCTTGGGTCCCCAAAAGAAACTGATTTTCTTATCTAATGTGCAGGGCAATCCACAAATGGATTTACAGGATCAAGGAGTGATTGATAGTGGATGCTCAAGGCACATGACAGGGAACATGTCCTATCTTACAGACTATGAAGAGATAGATGGAGGATATGTTGCTTTTGGAGGGAACCCCAAAGGAGGGAAAATCACAGGAAAAAGTACCATTAAAACTGGTAATCTAGATTTTGAAAATGTGTATTTTGTGAGAGAGTTAAAGTTTAATCTCTTTAGTGTCTCACAAATGTGTGATAAAAAGAATAGTGTTCTTTTTAATGACACTGAATGTATTGTTTTATCTCCAAACTTTAAGTTAATTGATGAAAGTCAAGTTTTACTTAGAGTTCCTAGAAAGAACAATATGTATAGTGTTGATTTAAAGAACATAGTTCCTAAAGGAGGTTTAACTTGCCTTTTTGCAAAAGCCACATCTGATGAATCTAAACTTTGGCATAAAAGGCTAGGTCACTTAAATTTTGAAACCATGAATAAATTGGTTAAGGGAATCTTGTAAGAGGTTTACCTTCCAAACTTTTTGAAAATGATCAAACTTATGTTGCTAGTCAAAAGGGAAAGCAGCACGGAGCCTCTTGTAAGTCCAAAACAGAGAACTCAATCAGTCTTCCTTTACATTTGTTGCATATGGACTTATTTGGTCCAACATTTGTAAAAAGCCTTATGAAGAAAATATATTGCCTAGTTGTCACAGATGATTATAGTAGGTTTACATGGGTTTTGTTTCTAGCTACTAAGGATACGACTAGTAGCATTCTTAAGTCCTTTATAACTGGAATAGAAAATCTAGTAGATCACAAGGTTAAAGTGATTAGATGTTATAATGAAACAGAGTTCAAAAACATAGAAATGAATCCGTTTTATAAGATGAAGAGTATTTTGAGACAATTTAGTATAGCTAGAACTCCTTAACTAATTGAGTCTGCTAGGACTATGCTAGCTGATTCTAAGTTGCCAACTACTTTTTGGGCAGAAGCAGTTAATACTGCTTGCTATGTGCAAAATAGAGTGTTAGTAGTTAAGCCTCATAACAAGACCCCATATGAACTTTTTCATGATAGAACACCAACTTTAAGTTTTATGAGACCATTTGGGTGTCCTGTTACCATTCTCAATACCATAGATCACTTAGGCAAATTTGATAGTAAGGCTGATGAAGGTTTCTTTGTTGGATACTCTTTGAATAGTAAAGCCTTTAGAGTATTCAATAGTAGAACAAGGATAGTGGAAGAAAACTTGCATATTAGGTTCAGTGAGAGTACACCTAATGCTGTAGGTAGTAGACCAGATTGGCTATTTGATATTGATGCACTAACAAGAACAATGAATTGTGAGCCAATTGTTGTTGGTACACGGTCTAATGGTTTTGCAGGTACAAAAGCAAGTGATAATGCTGGTCAAGCTAGAAAGGAGACAGAACCTGTCAAAGATTACATTTTGCTACCATTATGGACTGTTGATCCACCATATTTCCAAGATCCAAAGAGTTCTCATGATGATGGATCCAAACCTTCAAGTAATGATGGAAAGAAGGTTGATGAAGATCCAAGAAAAGAAAGTGAATGTAATGATCAAGAGAAGGAAGATAATGTTAATAGCACTAACACTGTTAATGCTGCTAGCATAAATAAGGTTAATGATGTTGGTGGAAAAACAAGCATTGAACTTCCATTTGATCCAAATATGCCTACTTTGGAAGATATTAGCATATTTGACTTCTTAAGAGATGATGATGATGTTGGTGTAGAGGCTGACATGAACAATTTGGATACAACAATCCAAGTCAGTCCTATTCCAACTACAAGAATTCATAAAGATCATCCTCTTGATTAAGTGATTGGAAATTTGCATTCAGCTACATAAACAAGAAAGATGTCAAAGAATTTGGAGGAACATAGGTTTGTTAGTACTATTCAACAAAGAACAAACCATAAAGACCTTCAAAACTGCTTGTTTGCTTGCTTTTTATCACAGGAAGAACCCAAAAAGGTAATTCATGCATTGAAGGATCAAGTGGATAGAGTCTATGCAGAAGAAGCTTCTACAATTCAAGTTACAAGAAGTTTAGACTTTAGTGGATTTACCAAATGGAAAAAGGGCTATAGGCACTAAATGGGTCTTTAGGAATAAAAAGGTGAAAGGGGATTTGTGATAAGAAATAAAGCAAGATTGGTTGCTCAAGGGTACATACAAGAAGAAGGGATTGACTATGATGAAGTCTTTGCCCCTGTTGCAAAAATTGAAGCAATTAGGCTATTTTTAGCTTATGCTTCATTTAAAGATTTTTTGGTGTATCAAATGGATGTAAAAAGTGATTTTCTCTATGGGAAAGTTTTAAATAGGGTGTATGTATATCAACCACAAGGTTTGAAGATCAGACTTTCTGATAGTGTATACAAGGTTAAAAAATGCACTATATGGACTATATCAAGATTCTAAAGCTTGGTATGAACCTTGTCAAATATATGTTGGACAATGGGTTTCAAAAGAGGGAAAAGTAACAAGACCTTATTCAACAAAAGGAAAAGGTGATTTTTATGGTCAAGTTTATGTAGATGATATCATCTTTGGTTCAACAAAGAAGGATCTATGCAATGCATTTGAGAAGTTGATGCATGAGAAATTTCAGATGAGTTCTATTGGAGAACTTACATTCTTCTTGGGATTACAAGTGCAGCAGAAGAAGGATGGCATATTTATTAGTCAAGATAAATATGTTGTTGAAATTTTAAAGAAATTTAGGTTAACAGAAGTCAAGACTGCAAGCATACCAATGGAAACTCAAAAGCCTTTGCTCAAGGATGAAGATGGTGAAGAAGTGGATGTTCATATGCATAGTTCAATGATTGGTTCATTGATGCATCTTACATCTTCAAGACTTGACATCATGTTTACAGTGTGTGCCTGTGCTAGATACCAAGTCAATCCAAAGGTTTTACATCTTCATGCTATGAAAAGGATTTTTAGGTACTTAAAAGGTCAACCAAAATTAGGCCTTTGGTATCCAAAAGATTCTCCTTTTGATTTGGTAGCATACACTGATAGTGATTATGCTAGAGCAAGCTTGGATAGAAAGTCTACAACAGGAGGTTGTCAATTCCTTAGATGTAGATTAATATCATGGCAGTGTAAGAAACATATAGTGGTTGCAAATTCCACAATAAAAGCTGAGTATGTGGATGCTTCAAGTTGTTGTGGACAAGTAATTTGGATCCAGAATCAACTACTTGATTATGGGTACAATTTTATGCATACCAAGATCTTTATTGACAATAACAGTACTATTTGCATAATTAAAAATCCCATTTTTTATTAAAAAAACAAAGCATATAGAGATCAGACATCATTTTATTAGAGATTGCAATGAAAAGAAATTGATTCAAATGGTCAAAATCCATACTGACAAGAATGTTACAGATTTGCTTACAAAAGCTTTTTATGTAAGTAGATTTCAATATTTGATTGTTAGTATTGGAATGATGAATCTTTAAAGTTTTTTATCTGTTTTTGTTTTTGTAGAGTTTTGTATGAATTAGTACCGTTATTCATGTCATTAAAAGTTTCTACTGTTAAGTATAATTAGTACTGTTAGTTATACTTAATACTGCTAAGTTACTACTGTTAGTTATACTTAATACTGCTAGGTATAATTAATACTATGATAATTGTGAAAATTGCTATGGCTTGTGTTTCTTTGAGTTTTGACTATCATTTTGAGGAAAAAAGCAAAAAAAAAAGTGTTAAATTGATGATGGAAAAGCTGTTTGATGGAATTAGAGTTAATGCTGGTGACACATGTGTTAATGGCTGTAGGACTTACTTGTATGCTGGTTTGGAGTTTAATGCTGTTTAGACATAAACTTCTACTGCAGGTTTCAAGTATGCTGCTAGGCTATTATACTATTGGGTTACTACTATTGGGTGAAAGTTAATGCTGCTGAGGGTATTTTCATAAATACTTCGATTAAGGGTTTCAATAAGTCATTTAATCGATTTCATACTTTCGTAAACTCTCTAATCACAAACCCTAACTCAATTTTATCAGCCATCATCAAAACCCAACACAAATGACGACCCTAAAGCTTGCAGATATTCATAACATGGTCTCATTTTTTCAAAACCTGTAGAAAGTGATGGGTTTGAACAAATTGTGGATTTTCTAAATGCACAACCTATAAGATATGCATTAATGGTTAATCCCTATATATATATCTTGCATTGAACAATTATGGTCTACTGGCATGGTCAAAACTATCAATAGGGAAGTACAGTTGCATGCCCTAGTAGATGGCAAGAAGATAATTATCTCTGAAGCATCTGTGAGAAGAGATCTTAAACTAGAATATAAGGAAGGTATTGATTGTTTACCAAACTCTACCATTTATGAACAACTTGCATTGATGGGATATGAGAAAATTTCATAGAAGTTCACTTTTTATAAGCCATTCTTCTCTCCACAATAGAAATTTCTGACTCATACTATTCTACAATGTCTAAGTCCAAATACTACTGCATGGAATGAGTTTAGTAGCACTATGGCATCTGCTATTATCTGCTTAGCAACAAATCAGAAATTTAACTTTTCAAAGTTTATTTTTGAAGGTATGATTTAAAACTTGTATAATTTGTCTGAGAAATTTTTGATGTATCCAAGGTTTGTACAAGTGTTTTTGAATCAACAACTTTATGGGCTGCCAACTCATAAGAGAATTTATAATGCACCCTCTCACACTAAGAAGATTTTTGGAAATATGAGAAGGGTAGGAAAAGGTTTTTCTGGTAGAGTAACACATTTATTTCCAACAATGGTGGTGCAACACCAATCACAAATGGGTGAAGGTTCAGCAAATCCAACTGATCCCCATCACACACCCACCATTATTTAACCATCTACTTAACCACAAAAGACACAAAAACCTAGGAAACCTAAAATAAAGGACACGCAGGTACCTCAGCCTAGTGATCATAGTGATAATGTTGCAGATGAGGCTGTCCATAAGGATTTGGGTGATAGTTTGGTGAGGGTTGCCACTACTACTTCTAGCTTAGAAGCAGAGCAGGACAGTGGTAACATAACTAAGACCCAATCTAAGGCAACACCTAATGAATCTAGTTTCCTAGGAACTACTTTAGGTGGTGGTCCTAGGTGCCAATAAACCATAGGGGATAATATTACTCAAACTAGGTTTGAGAATGTATCTAAACTTTCCAATGATTCACTTCTCGCAAGAGGTAACACACTTCAAAGTGATGAGGATAGATTTAAACTTGATGAATTGATGGCATTATGTACCACTTTACAATCCAAAGTTCTTGATTTAGAGAAGACAAAGACCACTCAAGGTAATGAGATTGCTAGTTTGAAAAGGAGGTTCAAGAAGCTTGAAAAGAAAGATAGATCAAGAACTCATAAGCTGAAGAGGTTATACAAAGTTGGTTTGACAGCTAGGGTAGAATCCTCTGGTGATGAAGAAAGTTTAGGTAAGGATGCATCCAAAGAGGGGAGGATTAATGTTATTGATGCAGATGAAGACATTACTCTGGTTAATGTTCAAGATGATGTTGACAAAGAAATGTATGATGTGGGTACTGTAACTGGTGATGAGGTGTTTGCAGAACAAGAAGTTGCTACTAAAGATGCGATTTTAACTAGTGATAAAGGTACTTTGGCTCAAGCCCTTGCAGCTTTAAAAAGTGTAAAACGTGGCTGAAGTGATTAAGACTGCTCAAGTTAGTACTTCTAGTGCAAAGGTTAGTACTGCTAGTGCTACAACAACTACAACAACTACTGAACATGATCTAACTTTGGCTCAAGCTTTGGCTGACCTAAAGAGCACAAAACCCAAAGCTAAAAGGATTGCTTTCAGAGAGCCTGGTGAATCTAAAACAACAACAACAACACCAATACCTTCAAAAGTTCAGGACAAAGGCAAAGAGAAAATGGTAGAACCTGAGAAGCCTTTGAAAAAGAAAGATCAAATCAGTTTTGATGAAGAAACTGCTAGAAGATTACAAGCTGAGTTTGATGAAGATGAGAGACTTGCAAGGGAGAAAGATAAAGCCAATGTTGCCTTGACTGAAGAATGGGATGATATTCAGGCTAAGATTGAGGCTGATTATAAATTGGCTTAAAGACTGTAAATAGAGGAGCAAGAAGAGTTGTCTGATGCTGAAAAGGCTACATTATTTGTTCAACTCTTAGAGAAAAGAAGAAAATACTTTGCTGCTAACAGTGCAGAAGAGGAGCAAGAAGAGTTTGTTCCTCTTTTCTTCTGCACTTTGTATTTATAGGGTTTACAAAAATTGTGGTTTAGGTATCGAGAATATGATTTAGCACACTTAAAACTCGTTTTTGAATTTTCTATTTATAGGGTCTGAAGTCAGTTCGATACGGCGTATCCAATGTGTTGGATACGGCGTATTGGGGTTCCTTGGAGTAAGGACCACATTTGATATCTTCCAGAATATTCACATATTATATCTCCAATACGGTGTATTGGTCTTCTCTGGATACGGCGTATTGATCTTGTTTCCTTCGTGGTCTTTGGTGAGTGTAGGCACAGATACGCCATATCTTCCTTGATGGATACGGCGTATTGGTCTTCTGCATAGTAATCTTCAAAATATCTTTGTTTAAGGTCCAAAATGCATGCCTTTTAGTCATGTTTCACCAAGTACTTCATAATTACTACAATTCTCAAAAAAATGATTAAGTAACAATTCTTTGCAATAATCATACAAAATGGGTTAATTACATGGGATAAATGATGCTATAAAATAGACGTTATTTGATGTCATCACGTTGCTTAAATTATTTTTTGACACTATGCTAGATGTTGAGTTATTCTTCGGGTACAACCAAACCCGTTATGTTTTATGGCCTAACATATCAAACCTTATGTTTTATGGCCTAAACACATAAACCGCTTTTTCTGAAACTAAGCTAAATCTCAAGTCCTAATCTTAGCTAGAACCAATCTACCACTTCACCAATGTATTTTAAGGCCTAAAATACTAAACAACACACAATCAACCCTTCCGAATATATACAAATTTGAATCTACACACTACTAAAGATTGGAAGATATGGACTCGAACTATATGCAACACATGTTACAAATGGACTAACTAGACTACATAACTTCGTATCTTGACGATGACGAAAGTTCTTCTCTTGCACTCGAGGGAAGAAGGAAAGGATAGAAGATTTGATCACATTTAAACAAGATTAAACAAGTTAAACAATCAAAGAATTTAGAGAGATTTAGCGAGATCTAGAGAGAGAAAGAATTGAAAGAAATCTGTTCAAAAGGTTCTCAAAATAGTTGGAAGTGACCCACTACTTATAGGAGCTGAAAACCTGTATGTCTGAAAGTGGTGGCCTCCAGATATATTAGGGGCCGCCAGGGATTTAAGGGGGTTGCCTCGATAAACGATCATGTTTTTGTCTTCTTGTATTGAAATATTTATCACATAAAACATTTCTTTATAATTCAAAAATAATTTGTCTAATTATATTTTGAGAAATTATTTTGTTATATTTATAAAAATGTAAAGTTTAAGACAAAAACTTATTTCTTTGATCATCCTACAAGTTTAATGTTGTTTGTACATACCATATGTGATTTACGTCGGGTGTAGAAAAATGTTCGTGCTGATGCAGACTTGAGACATCGAGAGATGTTGATGCATGTATGCATAGATGATTTGTGATTACGAGTAGCTTGCGCACTTTACGTTACGTATTACAAGTTACATGTTTGTCATTACCAAAATATAAAGAGATCGTATAGATTAAATATCGTAATATTTTCACTAACAATCTCCCCTTTTTTAATGATGACAAAATATGTAAACTATAACACCTAGGAAAGTTTAAAAGTTACTCGTTTACACTCCTTCTCTTCCTTTTGTCAAAACAAAAAGGTATTACATGGATATAGGTTGGAGCATATAGGTTAGAGGTATGAGAAGGAGATTTGAGAAGAAAGTAAGTGCTCCGGGTATATAGGTTAGATGACTGAGAAGAAGGTATGAAAAGAGGGTAAGTGTTCCGGGTATATAGGTTCGAGGTATGAAGAGAAGTCATGAGAAATAGAGGTGAGGGTGATTTTATGTTTCTAGGATAGTTTAGACGAGGTTGTGAGAAATAAGAAGAAGACATGAAAAGAAGGTAGGTACTTCAAGTATATAAGTTGAAGGTGAGAGAAGAGGACCTAAATGTTGAAGGTGACTTTAAAGTGGGGGGTGAAGTATTTAGAGTATCAATGAACCCTTCATTGCATTTGACGATCCCATATCTTATCTTCCTAAAAAGGCGAGCTGGCATCATCCCAGTAAAGTCTTCTATCTTCATAGTTTAACCAACTCCATGCTATTTACTCATAAATCTTAGAGCTCCCCCTTGCTCATTGCACCCCATGATAATAACATTCCTTGCAAAGTGACTTTAGCGGATCTATGGATCAAATAAATTACCATCAAAACTCAAGATGTCCAATGAATGCAATTTAAATGAGTAGGATGCTTGTAAGTGCTCCCCGTCGGTGTATGCTTCTCCTTGTTTGGGGCACCAAGGAATCAAGATACATATGTGTGCTACAAAACAAAGTTAGTAGACAAGTGCATATATATATATATATATATATATGTGTGTATATATATATATATATATATATATATATATATATATATATATATATATATATATATAATAGATGTGTGTGTATGTATAAAAATATATGTCTATAATATATATATAAATATATAATATATAAAAGTTATATAATATAGTAGAGTAATGTATATATATATATACGATATGTTATTTCTTTCCTCTTTTTTCTCTTATCCTATTCTCTATGTCTAACACCACTTATGTTCTAATCTTCTCATTCTATTGAAGAGAACACATCTTCACAAGAGAGACACACAAGTACCTAATCCACGCTTGTGTGTTATTATCGAATATGGTCTTCTTCACATAACCCTATCTATTAAATATCAAGTCTTCTAGAGTAGGGATTGATTTAAATTAAATCAATAACTGTTGCATTCAATTTGATTGTAAGGGAAGTCTTATATCTTAGTGATCAAGCCTATATCATTGGGTAAGTTAGTAAGGTTTTGGTATACTTCCAAGGAGTAAGTCAAGTCACGGGTTCTTAGGGGTTAATTCCAAGGGGGGAATACCATAGGGAGTAGCTCTTCTTAGTGAGCGTCAATCTTAGTGCATATCAGTGGAGCGAAGTTGTAATATGGTTTATAGTCTACCATAAGGATTATACTAGAGTAATAGTATCGGTGTCATAGATTTGCAACTGGACATACGGATGGTCTAAACCCCCATCCCAAACTAATAGGTGTCTCTCTCTATTTATTATTCACATTGCTAAGTAGATCACTACACCACCCGGTTTTATTAAGACTTGAAGTTTCTTAAACTTTAAAGAAGTCAAAAAGATCGTATTTATCCCCTTTTATGATTCTATATGATGTAATGGAGCAATTAGGTTACATTAATGATGATCCTAATGACTATCAGTATATGATTCCAAGGATTGATTTAGAAATATAACTAAGAGCTTTAGGAAATGATATGGATGTCTAAGGTTTGGCTAAGTATATCAAGGACGATTAGTTGATTATAGTGTATTGTAAGCACATAAATAAAAAACTAGACACATATTCTTCCCCACATATAGAAGCAATGTTATTATTAAAGAGTTACCCTCTACCACTCTCACTCCCACCCCATCTAAAAAAGGTTGAATAAGAAAAGTTCTAAAAGGTTATTGTTAGAATACCATAAACCATCTACCTCTTCAACTCCAATCCCACTCTCATTGTCACTCCCACTCCCATTGTCACTCCCACTCCCAATCTCACTCTCACTCCCAATCCTACTCCAACTGCCACTCTAACCGCCACTCAATCCCGATCTAAAAGAAAGTTTACTAAGAATAGTGCAAACATGATAAAAACAAATGTTATTGAACTTGAGATAAATGCTAGTAAACTTGAGAATTTGGCTGCAAATCTCAATGCTAGTGAACCTCATACTCTGCCAGCAAATGTCAATGCTAGTGAACCTGAGACTGTGGCTACAAATGTCAATACTAGTGAACATGAGACTTTGCTTGTAAATGTCAATGCTAGTGAACTTGAGACTGTGGCTTCTATTCTTCAAGAACTCTTGAGCATGAACTATGACTTTGATCTATTTAAAGATAACATGACGACAAGTTTGAATGAACAGCTAAGTAACAATGAGACTGCAAGTTTGAATGAACAGCCAAGTAACAATGTGACCACAAGTTTGAATGAACAACCAAGTTTTAATGTTACTACAAGTTTCAATGAACAACCAGTTTTAATGTGCTTAATAGGGTTTGTAGTTGTAGGAGGTGGAGTTAAGATGCATCCATTATGTACATGTTATAGCAACCAACTACAACATGGTACTTAATGGGATTCAAGTTTTTAAACCAGAATAATAGGTAAATAAGTTATTGGTTAGCTACCTGAAAGAATGCATACAATTATAAGATTGGATGTTTGAATGATAAGACAATATGGAAGAAATGCCAAATTCCTACAATACTCACACTACCTAAACATCACACACAAGTAGGTAGGCCAAAGAAAAATAGGAGAAAAACAAGAGAAGAGAAGGCAAGAATGGTGAGGGATGGAAAACTGTCAAAGGCATATAAAACTATTTCTTGTACCAAATGTGGAAATCTTAGCCACAACAGTAGATCATGTAAAGGCCAACAAATGAATGAAAGTGGGATAGGAACATCAAACACTAGAAAAAGGTCCTTTACTGTTGCTACTGGTGGAAATGGACCAACAAAGAAGAAGAAAACTACTACTTCTTCATCCGCTTATGGTACAGGTACCTCACAAAAGACTAATGTTGCTACTAGAAGTGGGCCAATAAAGAACAAGAAAGCTGCTGGAAATGGAGGACCATAAGAAAAAGAAAATTAGAAAGGAGGTGTAAAGGTGATCTTGTGTTTCCAACATTCTATGTTTGTTTTTGTTTAAGTACTATGTTATGGTTTACATTATGTCTTTTGGTTTGTGTACTTGTACTTGCCAATTCTTTACCACTATTTGAAAGGGTAGATTTATGATTTACATTGACTTATAAAGTTAATGATTATGTCTAGTTATTTTGTCTATATTACCGGTTGAAGCAAAGAGTATAACATGTTTGTGTTAACTTTGACTTTGAGTAGCCAAACAAACCAAATAGATGTCACAACACTAACTTATACACAAAACAAAAACTGCATATACAAGAAACCTATTATTCTTCATCCGTTAACCTAAAAGACTTCATACATACCAAAAAACATCATATTCAAACATTTGACCTTTACAATTAAACTTAGGCCAAGCTGTAAATTACAACAATATAAACCAAAGCTAACCAAGTAAACATCAAATACATCTTCAGCTTTCTAACTTCACTTATCAATTCTTCAATGGCAGCTTCATGCCTGTTTCTAGCCCTTAACCATCCATGGATAATTTGAACAGAACGATCACACATTAGTGGATTAACCTAATAAATCCACCTACATTGAGATCCCTGTACAAAATAAAGAACACAAATTACTTATTTTAGGGTTTTGATTAAACCACATATTTTGGCTTTTAAATCTTACTGTTATTGGACAACTGTAGAAACGAAGACCTGGATGAGCATCTGTCCAAGATGTTTTGATGATGGCAACTCAACGACACCAGCAGAAAACCATGAATGGAGAAGAGGAAGTGTGTGTGTGTGTGTGTGTGTTCTAGGGCTTAGAAAGCGATAAAATTGTAGGTTACTATGTTATTGGTGGGGTAGGTAGAGCTATTAAATAAAAGGGTCAGGGATTAAGTTAGTGGAACGAAAAAGACGAAACTACCCCAACCATTATTAGATTTAATGAAAAAACTTAACAGCCATCCAAAATAGGGATCGTTCAGGTTACTAGTTTCAAAATTAGGAAGAACTAGCGCAATTAAAATGAAATATGGATAGTGAGTGTTATTGAGTAAACCACATGGACGATTCATGTAATTTTTTCTACTTTATATCTATTTATGTCGAATGTTCTTTACTACAAACAAGTAGAAAAAGAAACGAAGTCCCCATTTGCCGCAACATGAACTTTTGTGCATATAGTGACTAGTACACCCATGTTATGTTTTTTGAAAGAGAAATGCATGTGAAAGTTTTTATGTGAGTTGGGAGTGAATCTAGCATTGCTCTTTTTGAAATCATTCAAATAATTTAGCTACGATACCGCACCAGATGACTTTTTTTATAAAGATTACCATACCGATCCGCTTGGCTAGATGGCCATTAGAAGAAATATGATTAGGGAGAAGATAGCCAATGCGATAAGAATAACATCGTTTTTTAAGTTATTGACACTACAGCTTTTGCATGTGATTTCCCTTTCTTGGTTTGTTTAGTTGTTGTTTCAATATTACATTTGTTGACATATAAGATAAATTTTATATAATAAAAATGTTAATTGTAAGTAGTAGCTCAAGCTCAATGAAGATGATGACAATGATATGATGATGTTAATGTTCTAAAACAACACACAAATATTATTGTTAATAAAATCATGTGTAGAACATCAATGCTTAGTTGAAGAAGGAATTCCACTAAACATGACCAATAACGATGAGATAGTTCAAGTGAGAAATACAATTGCAAATGATTTGTGGGAAAAATATACAAGTTGTCGTGCTGCTCGATGGTGATCTTAAAATAGACATTTTTAGTTGTTTTATGTTGAAGTGTAGTCATTTGAAGATTTTTTTCATGTTCGTTGATGTTAAATTTTACTTTTTTAATTCTTAACTTTCTCGTATTAGACTTTTTTAGTAGTTTTATCATTTATGTGGTTAGTTTATAATATTTGTTTTTGTGTTTCGAAGATGTCTTTATAATATTACAAAATGAATAAAGAACTGAGATAGAAGACAACAACATTTGAACATGTTTTTTAGTTTTGCAAAATGGAAAACACAAACGCATGTTTCTCTAACTAAACGTGTTTTCTAAACTTTTGATTGTTTTGTAGAGATGAAAACCCCCTCCCTTTTCCTACAAAATAAGAAATTGGAAATGAAGAAAACTTTTCTTCAACTAAACGCACCCATATGAGCGTTATAATATGGTGTCCGCGAGTTTCCCTAAAACCTTTTTCATGAGTAACTTTGAAATTAATCTCTAAAGGCATCCACTATGGTGGTTTATGAAAAAAGTTTATAAAATTATGAAGAGGTCTAAAAACTCGTAAACCATAATGAATATCCATTTTAAGCTTGTGTGGCATGAAGAGGTCTAGAATATTGAAACTTTTTATAATTTAAAGCACTTGAATTATATTATTTGTTTATAAAACTTGAAAAGGTTTATAAATAGTAAGGATAGGTTTATATAACAAAAGAGTTTGTAAATTAATTATTGAGAAACAGAGAATATATGAAAACACACAGTTGAAAGTGTAAATCATTCCATTTAAATGACAATACCAAAACAACCGTACAATCTATTAGAACAAACTTATCAATAAGCTATGTGTTATATTTTTTTAAGACCAAAGATTTAAGCACCTTTTAGACAAAAAAACTTAAAACTAGCTTTTAAATTTAAACCCTAAGACAGATTAATTTGACTTAAAAAAAAGAAGGCTTGCACAGAATGGCTAAGTGACCCACACAATTTTTTTACCAATTTTGACCCACTTTGCCCTTAACCCAAACACCCCTTTAAATTTCCAAAATACATTTTTTAACTTAAAACAGACTTAGAGAGCTTATAAAAAACTTAAAACAGGTTTAATATAAGATAAACTAAACTCAAACAAGCACTCACTTAACATAAGCTAACAAGAATAAGCAGTTTAAAACAAATAAATGACAGTTTCGTATAAAAACATGAACAAAGAAGATTTAAACAACAAGCAAGCATCTATAAGCAAATATAAGCATAAATAAGCAGTAATAAGCAGTACAATAAGCTATGACAGTTTAAGAGACAAAACTTGAAAATGAGAAACTTACAAAGCCCTTGCTCAAAACAAGGCAAATAAGCTTACAATAAGCTGATCTATAAGCTCTAGCTTGTTTGAAAACAAGCTAGTATAACCCTATAAGCCCTTCCAAATCCGGCTTATCTTCCAATAGAGCTTTTTGAGTGATTTTGAGTGAAAAAGGCTTAAACACTATAAACTATGGAACAGTTTATTGTGCTTAAGTAAACAGCTTAAATAAGTAATTTAGAGCTTATAAAGGATTATAAAATACTTTTAAAACAATGGAACATGAACATTAAAGAAAACATAGAATTTAAACATAAAACCTTAACTTTTCATTAATTCTCAAAAACAGTTACAAAGCTTGAATTTTAAAGACAATAAGCTAAAAGTTAACTAAATAAGCTGAAAAGTAATAACTAGATGCCTTTCAAGGCTACACTGGTCCTATATATAGATAAAACTCAAAGCCTTGGGTTCTTGGACTTGTGTTTCTTTACTGAGACAATGGAGAGGTGTATTAGTTGTGTGAGGAGCTTCAAAACCATCATCTAAGCCATCTGTTATGCTTGTGCACCAAGTAGATTGATCTCAGCCCTTGATTTTTGTCATTGTCCCATCAAAGAATGAAAATTGAGAGGATTTCCAAGGTGGAATTGTTGGTTTGTGGTGTGGGGTTATGTTGGGATGGTGATGGGTTTGTTTTGTCTTGGTGTAGGGGAAGGTAGGGAAAGTAACAGTGAATAGTGTAAAGGGCGGGAAATGGGTTTTGATATGGGGGGTTAACGGGTGTTAATGAAATTGTTAAGTTGTTGCATCGTTAGTCCTTTTGGACTAACAATGTTAGTCCTTGAGGACTAACGATGTAAGGTATTAGGGACTTGTGATGTAATTGGGATAATGGGGTATAGTTTGGGCTTTTGTTTAGGCCAGGTAAGGTTTAATGGACTTAGGGCTTTATAAACTTAAATGTTTATGTAAGTCTTAATATAAATGCTTAATGGGCAACCCCAACCCATTAGATGGGTGCGGGTTGGCCCATTAAGTATTTCTTCAGTTTCGGCTTCGGCTTTGACTTTTGACTTGGTTGACTTTTTGGTTAACTTTGACTTTGACTTTTTGGCTTTTCACACTCTTTCCAATCTCGTGCTCGGTTTTGTTTGTTTTGACTTGATTTTTGTCCTTTAGTGAATATCCGTTACCTACACAATCATAAATCACAAAACACACAAATACAATGTATTTTTGGCATGTTTTTAGTCTTTTAGGCACGTTTTTATAGGCAAAAGGTATGTGTAATTAAGCACATACCAAAATCCCCCATACTAAGATATTGCCGTGTCCTCACGCAATGCTATAAGTAAACACTTAGAAAACCAAGAATCTCAATCCCCCTCGACTAATTGCCTCGAAAAGTAGCTAAGTGTTCATCAAAGGGAATTAAAGACTCAAAACTTTTTGAAAAGCCCCGTTTTGACCATTTTTAAATATTCACATTTATTCTGACACATATTTTGTATTTTTCCTTTTTCTGATTTTTTCATACTTTTCTTTTTAGCAACTAACTAGAATGTTTGGACTTTTGTTATTTTCATAACTTTAGGGTCACAGAATAAGATGCATTTCAATCCTAAAATGCCCAAGAAGGATAAATTCATCGTCCCTGACTTTTCACTCGTCCCAAACCAAGCTCAAAAATGAAATCACCGTTAAATATAAGTTAAGATGCTAACACTACTCATACTTGTACCTTGTGAAACTTTTCGCTCCCGACAATTATTATCTCTTAGGTGAATGTGCTTATTTCGAATTTCAACCATGGATCAACCTTTTTAAGAAAATTACAATATTTCTATTGCTTTACGTTCCACCCAAGAATTATAATTTTGAAGGCGAGATCATTCCATGTAGCGACTTTCTTCTCGGCACATCCCAGTCGAGACCGGCTTAGGTGATCAGGCTTTTGACACCCCACAGAGAATAGTATCGGAACTCACGGACCTTCGGTTTCAAAAAAACTCTTAGGCTTCCCGTCAAATAAACAATTCATTTAGAAAAATCCCAACTTAAAAGAAATAGTCTTAGTTCAAAAGCATATTTAAATTTAAGAAAAAGAGATTTGCTCTATCTTTATTAAATCACATATAT
>BQNB010066717.1:3013-19094 GCA_026074375.1 Tanacetum coccineum | reverse complement strand
AACATTCTATCACACATGAGTGCCAACTCTTGGAATCGTTGATTATAAGTTATCAAATCAGTACCTCTCACCTTTAAGTTCCAATACTCAGATTCCAGCTTTTTGATCTCGCCCCTGGGGCAATATTTATCTGTTATCATCCTTTTCAAAGCCGTCCATGGCATTGTATATGCAACATCTTGTCTGACAGCCCTTACGTGTGAGTTCCACCACGTCAAGGCACTTCCTTAAAGGGTACAAGATGCATACTTAACCTGACTTGTAATAGACAGCTGCTGATAAGGAAAACATATTCCATCTTTTCCACCCATCGGGTCAGGCCAACGACTCCTTAAGTGCCTTTGAAATTTATAGGCTGGCACTTTAAGAAATCAGTGTAAGTGCATTCTCGTTGAGTAGGCACTTGCCTTCTTCCGTCGGTTCCTGAACTATGGCTGTTATCGTCGTCTCTGCTCCTGCTTGCATCGCGTTCTGCTAGAGCAGCAGCAACGCCTTGATTGATTAAAGCTTGGAGCTAAGCATCAGTGACAGTTATGGTAGGAGCAGTTGTGGTGGCGGGTGTTGCCCTCGTGGTTCTTCTTTTTGGTGGCATTTTCTTCAAAAATCACAAGGAATATAATACACGTCAGATTTCATACAATCATAAACGCAACATGACATATGTAAAATAAATAAAACAAGATCACAATCCATAGTGAAATATACAACTGAAAGTGAAATCAACAATGACATAAATAAATCAACATCCATACACAACAACATCGATAATCATACATAATGGACCTGATTACAACATGTTCAGTACAATGAGATACAAAAGTGAAAATATGGACCTAAGGCAGTGTTAGCTGGGGATCACCCATAATACTTAACACGCCATACAATGATAACTAAAAAGATAAAACAAAAGTCCCTACAGCCTATTAGATGGGAGTAACCCATAAAACTTAATAGGCTATACAGGATAGCTACAAATGATACATGACTAACAGCTGCTGACAGCCTCAGCTGGCCCATCCTGGGGCTCTGGGTCTCTAGCCTCTAGTGTCGCAATACGTCCAAGCACTGTAGTCAACTACATCTGAAGTGATGTGGTTTGAGCAATCAACGTGGCAACCTGTGCCTCTAGTGTCCTAACATGTGCCTCTATGGCTGCACTCCTCTCCTCAGAACTAGTCCATGCTATACGAGCATATACATCCTCTCTATCCAAAGCCAAAGCAGTGTGGCGGTGGTATGGTCTATCTCTGAATAGTTTGTTGACTCAGGCTCTCAAGTAAGCTCGGTCATCATATGCCTCCTCAAATCGTACCTAAAACTCCTTAGTCCTCTGCCTAACAGTAGTATCAAGCTCTGTCACTCTCTGGTCGACCCCCTCCAAGGTGGTCGGTCTATCTCCATCATGGCCTCAACAATCTCATCCCAAGTGTCAATCGCTGGGGTAGGCCCTGGCTGTCTCTCGGCACAAGCCGATGAACTCTCACGACTGTATCGGGAGCGGGAGTAGTAAGGAAAGGCTCTATTACAGCGGATCTCAGCCTCGGGAACATCAGTCTGGGGAACAGTAGGTGGAAGTAATGAGGGTGGTGATGCAACTGCAGCTCTCATCCGAATCCCGGCTGCCCTATAGCCTAATGGTGCCCCTGCATCAGTAGGGCTAGTAGTGAGTGGTGATGGTAAGGGTAATGGTGAAGGTGCAACAGGTAGTGGTGGTGTAGGTGCGGCAGCATGCTCAGCAATGCGTGCCTCCATGGATGCTGACATCGGTGGCTCAGGTCTGACAGTCTTCCGTGCCCTACGGAGACGTGTCTGGGCAAAGGGGATCCTGATCTGAGGTGGTCTAGGTGTGGGTGCAGACTCATCAGTCTCAAACGCCTCTGTATCCCCAGCTGAGGGAACAGGGTCAACAACAGGTATAACCGGAGAGTCGGCCGGAGCTAGGTGCTCCTCCTCCTCCTCGTCATCCTCCTCGTCCTCGAAAGGCTCCTCATCATCATCATCAGCATCATCATCATCAGTGTCATCACCGGAGGGCTCATCATCTCCATCCCCTCCGTCAGCAGGGTAATCAGCATGCTCCTCCTCGGAGTCCTCCTCTGGATCCTCCTCTGGATCAGAATCAGGTACATAGCCTGGTGATAGGGCTACGGGTGAAGCATCAGCGGGTAGAGGCTGGTCCTCCATGGGTGCCTCATCCTCCGAAGGTACTAAGTACTCGGGGTACTCAGGCTCGGGAACATATGGTATCTCAATGGGTGATGGTGGGTGCTCGGGACCAGGCACATAGTCAGGGGATGATGGGTACTCAGGTCCAGGTACATAGTCAGGGGATGGTGGGTCTACTGGCTGCAGGTTCAGACTCTTCATACATATCATCATCTGTCACTGGAGTATATGTAGTCTTCTTCCCTTGTAATACTTTGCCTCTGCTCTTCTTAGGGGGAATCTGACCAGTGGAGTATTTGATGAACATCTAATAGGATTCTGATTGTTTAATTGATTCTGTCAGCATAGTCTCAGGAATGGGAAGTCCATATTTTTGATAATCTTCACCTATTCTGACAAACTTCAACCTGCTTACAATACCATCATCCTTGATTGTATGATAGTGTTGATACTTGAGGTTGGAGAGAGATTTGTGTTGCTTGAGGAAGTAATTTATGATGACCTTGGTGAATCGAGGGAATGGCATATTTTCACGTCTTGATCTCTTCTCCTTCCAGTGGTCAATCTGAAAAGCAAGGTCTTCCCAAATCAACTCAGGATAGTTGACATTCTCCTTGTAGAACATGCCCCACAGTATGTCTATTCTGGATTTACGTAGTTTGTCATTGCTTGTTGTCTTTCCAGAGAGACTGTAACACCCCCAAAATGGGTCGCAGCGGAATATGGGTTGGAGAGTGTTACTTCATAGATCAACAGCACGAGATATGAGAACGAATCTATTAAGTCGTATTTTAAAAAATGATACATTAGATTAAATAGACTTGTTTGTTACAATAGCCGAAGCTTAAAATAGTTCATCCATGAACAGTAAAGATTTTAAGACAATAACAAATTATTCCAAAATGTAATGCATCCAATCTTTATAGTATGACTCCTAAATGGTGACTACCGATGTATCCTTGTTTCCGTACCTTATGACAGAGAAAACATGCTTAAAACGTCAACATAAAGTGGTGAATTCTGTGATTTAGTAAAATGTATAAAGTAGGCCACAAGATTTCCATGTAGACATGTAACTCACATACATATTCTTTAAAAGTAATTACGAAAGTGCACTAAGCTCATGACACCGAAGCTCGACATATATGTATGCAATTTAATTGCCACTAATGTGCATGTAGATGTTCAACCGCAACATCCAATTGTTCCGGACATGTATAGTGCATTGATTCAGTACAGTCGAAAAAACGACTGTGACGCTATCACCCGAACGAGGGTGTTCAATCCTAAATAGATCTATTCATAACATTCGCGCTCGCTAACTAGCAATTGACAGTTCATGATAGTGGGCAATAGTGGGTTTAGCTACTTAGGCCAAATCGTAATATGTTTAAAAGAGTAATTGTGTCCAATTGTTAAAGATGATGTTTCTCACCCAATGTTGTTAAAACAATATAATTGTATAAAAAGCGGGGCTATGAACTCACCGTAAGTGAATGATTGATTATCTAAATCAAGTAAGTGAATCGCCTCGGCAATTTGAATGCAACATAATTAATTATAGGCCGTATGAGTATAATGTATTTCATATAATTAAAACATCACATGTCGTATAGCTACACCACCACCTAATAGTTTTTATTAATTCTTTAAAAGTTTAAATTATTTATTAATCCGTGCTTTGTTAAATTAAAGTATATATACTTGTACTCGTAAAGAAAATATTATTTTTATTTACTAACGCATCGTTTGTAAAAATGTATGATTTAATAATGATATTTCATTATTAAATTAATTGTTTTATAAAAGATTGTATAAAAATAAAAGTAATGCGCGCGAGTTTTAAAACTTCATATCTTTATCGTTTCGACTGTTTCATTACGTTTTTTATGTCAATGTCTGAGTTTTAAATTATTTATCACAGGACTCATGGTTTATAAAGTTTAAACCTCTGATGAACAGTAACTTTACTGTTCATTACAGTTTATAAAAACTTATTTTTTAGATTTATTTATACGTAGTTTGTTTAATATAAACTCGTTCATATATTTCCGTTTCTCGAGTTCATTATATCCTTGGTTTAGTATAAGATAATTTATAAAATATCATGACTTATAAAGTTTTAACCACTGAGGAACAGTAATATTTACTCGTTCCATAACAGTTTATTTTTATATAAATAATTATATACATCTTGTAAAATACGTAACTAGTTCGTTATAATTCCGTTTTTCGAGTTCTTTATGTCCGTGGGTTCGTATTAAGGAAACTTATCAAAATATTATATTTATACAGTTTAAACCTCTGATGAACAGTAAGTTTACTGTTCATCACAGTTTATAAATTTTTTTTTATATAAAGTTAATTATATATAACTTGTAAATAAAACTTTCAACACAATTTAATTTACAAACTAAAATTATAATTTAAATAACATTTATGTAAGGTGTGTACTTCTATTTTAATTATTATTTCACCAACATATATATAAACATTCAAAACGTGATAAAAAAGTCCTTGTAATATTTCATAATTCATAAAAATACAAACCTAGGTGATGATTAACTATACACAATTATATAAAACGTGAAATGAGTAATATAAAAAGTTAAGGGTTTATGATGGACCTTATGAATGAGTGGAGAAGATGAACACACTAGTCCTATGAAAACCTTAATCAAATGAGTATATTAACCCTTGCTTCCAAACCAAACTCTTAATAATACTAGTGAGCTTATGTTCTTTGTAACATCAAAAATTACAACTGTTTTATGGGTGAGTTTGAAACCGTGAGTTTGAAGTGTGTAGGAGAGTATTTTATGCTTTGTTTTTGCTTGCAACTTGTTAAGTATGAATTAGCTTTCTTTAGTGCTCTTATATATATAATATGAGGCTCTTGCAAAAATACTACTAGGGAATCTATGGATCACGTAGAGATGGGGGCCCCGATGTCACAAAGATGGAGCATGGGAAAATGGTTAAGCTAGCTTCAAGTATCAATGTTAGTTGTGATTAAAAGTCTTAAGTAAACTTGGTCCCAAGGTGTACTTGTTGCCGTGAGTGTGGAGAGAAAAGGAGACAGAATATGCTTTGAAATCCATGAGTAGTACACCAAGTTTACGTGTTAGTTAAAATATAATATTGTTTAATCATGGTTATAAGTACATATGTTTCTAGATGAAAATTTTAATTTGATTCTTTCTATCTCATGTGTAGGGACGGCAAGGTAAGATTAAAGGAGTATAAGTGGTAAAAAATTTAGGAATTTGGTGAAATGGGGGGTATTTGTTTGAGTAATAGAAGGTATGGTGTCTCCGGGTACGCTTAAATGTATTTCTATCGCGAAACGTAAATAGTTTACGTAGCTTATAAAAATAAAGTATGATTAGTTATAAATTATCCTCGTAACAATTACATAACACTTGCTCGACGTAAACTTTAACTTGTTTGGTGTCCGTTTACGTTGAACGTTGATTTTTAGTTTACGCGATTTAACTATAAGATAAAAATTAAAAGCGAAACGTTAAAACTCTAAAATAAATAATGAAATTTATTAAAGTTGATAAATACCTGAAATGAGAAAATGTTACAGAGACACTTTTTGATTATTGCTGCCAGAGTTCTCCATGGCTGGTGCATGTGATCCACAAACATGTTAGTGTTCTTATACAGTGGACCTTTGTAGGCAAGCTCAATGAGAAAGGTAAGTACAGTATGATCATCTGGTACATCAGTGAAGTTTACACCTTTAACTCTTGGACAAATATCAAGAATCGTCCTAATAATACATCTAGGTCAGTGACAACACACTTCTTGTTGGCTAAGAGGAATTCATAAGAATCTATGCCTTGAACCTTCTTTATAGTGTACCAGAACTGCTGCATAAAGATTTCTGGGACATCTGCAGAGATTGTGAAAGCCTTGAAGCACTTGGAGTTCTTGATAAGATCAATGACCACTTGAAATGTCTCTTCCTTCTGTGGCACTGTAGTTTCTAGTCTAACATTGGTAGAGCTAATCTTAACTCTCTCTGAGTGAATGGAACCTATTTTTCATCACGAGCAACAACTTGTTGAGTCTCTTAAGGATTCATGATTCTGCTTAAGAATTAACCAATACAGTTTATATACACAACAAATATATTTTACTGATTATCTTGGTTATCCTTTGATGAAATGATTGATCTATGATTATGTTTCATGCAAACGTGACAGAATTACTATAAGAATAAGTCAACTAAGGTCAATAGTCAAAGTCAACAAAACAGATCCAAGGGAGCTTAGGACACACATTCAATCAGAGAGTAAATAATGAACATTCAAGCACAGCAAGTTAAGAAACATGACACCATAAGCAAGTATTATACAAATTTAAAAAAAATTTGGGCAGAGTTTCCTTTTATATTTTGACATGTTTCGCTCGAAATGTAATCTGTCATGTTTCGCTTTGAAAACTGTCTTACATGTTTCACTTGAAATAAGAATTACATGTTTCGCTTAGAATAAGTGGACCTGTTTCGCTTGGAATGAGTGGAACATGTTTCGCTTGGAATGAGTCGACATGTTTTGCTCAGAAAACATGGTTTCGCTTCATTCAAGCAAAACATGTTTCACTTCATTCAATCAAACAAGTTTTCGCTTCATTCAAAACTACTTAACTTATGTTTTACCAATTAAAAACCAATCAAAATTTCTAACACTCATCACATATCAAACAATAACATCACAGAAAAAATTGTCACATGATTTAAACAACATTTTAAGCATGCTAATCAAAATTCGAGCCCACATAGGAGAGAAACACATGGCAAACATTATAAGACCATTTTAGGAGGCTAATAGTATATATACAAAAAAAAATAAATATATAAATTTAATGATAATATCCATTTTAATAAGTTCACTTCACTATAACAAACACCCAAAGCACATCATACAAGCAAAAACTTATACTCTTTTCAAACCAACACACCTAGGAATCAAAGTTTCCAAGTAGACAAGATCAAAGGAAGCATAGATGTGTTATAATAGCATAAAGAGACTTATATGATGCTACTGAACGCAAACCTACAACTATTCAACCACCCATACATGATTCGCTTCATTCATCTCTATAAACATTACTATATCTCATACATATATTAAATTTATCCAAAACTATTTCACATACGTCTTAGATGCACCCTAATGAGTAAAACCCCTCAATCAATTTATCAAAATCTCAACTTTTAAGATATGAACCCTAAATCGAATTAATTTGATTTCGAGTGATAAAAGGAGATATAAGCTAATTAATTTTACTAACGTGATGCTAAGAGGGTTAGAAACATATTGAAGTGTACCTTGGAGCTTTAAAACGAGTTTGATTTTTGAGAAGGAATCGAGCGAAATGTAACTAGAGAGAGTTTGGGTAGATTTGAATTTTTTAATAAGTGTGTGTGTTGAGCGAAATGTGCAATCAAAGGGTATAACCGGCCAATTTTCAAACTTTGGCAAAAGTGGTCCTTGAGCTTTATATTCTTTTCTATTTCCAATTTAAACTTATTACTAAGTCTAACTAAGTTATAGAAATAGCATATTTAGCCCCTAAAGTTGTAAGCATATATATTAAGTCCTAGATTTTGCCATTTATTCCCTTAAAGGTTAGATTCAATAACATATTGGGACCAATTAAGTTACAAGTACATTAACTCCCCTTTAATTGATAATCCGTTATTGATAAACACTTTTCCATTTTATTTCGAGATGACATTTTGAAAGATCATTTTAAAGAATTTGACTATTTCTCCCCCTCAAATAATGTCTCGTTTTCTATTTAAAGAGCTGTAGACATTGTTTGAGCGATAGAAAATTCTTTTAAAATCTTTTTAGATGAGAAACTGATATGTTTTAATTATTATTCTAAAATAACACCGATAAAAACAAGATTTTTCTCGTTTTTTATAAATAAATGCACTGACACGTACACTTATTTGATTAGGAAGCACGGGTTGTGTTGCAAAGTAAACACAAGCCTTTAAATGAATATGAAGTAATTCATTCCCGATAAAAAGTCATTTCTTGTGGAGAGGTTAAGTTTTCTTTTTGACGAAATACTTACCTTTAAATTAATGACCGGGTTGCTATCGGAAATAATAGCAAGCCATTGACATGTTTTGAAAGCTTTTGAAACTTCTGCTCTAACCTCATTTACAACCTCGTATCATTATTAAATGACATTTTTAAGGCTGTAAATGTTATCGATTTTCAGAAGACATGTCACTAACACCATATTTTTATATTTTTCTAATTTTTTAATTTTGTATTTTCTTTTTATGGTTTTTATACATTATATATATATATATATATATATATATATATATATATATATATATATATATATATATATATATATATCTGAAAATTTTACATAAAAGGAAAAATCTTTTTGGGTTTTTCTGATTTTTTTATATACATATGATACATAGAATATGTGAAGAGAGTACCACCATTACACTTCATATTCGTTTGCTAGATTTTTCAGAGTCTCCGGGGACATGCTTTGCATTCCAAGCTTTTTGATGAGAAATTCAAGTAGTTCTCGTGCTAAAGTCTTGGTGAAGATGTCTGTGAGTTGATACTCCGTTCTGACAAAATACAGCTCAACCACCCCGTTTTCCACTTTCTCTTTTATAAAGTGATGTCTGATGTTGATATGATTCGATCAAGAGTGATGACGTTGTTGTAACAAAGAGAAATGGCGCTTTTATTATCACAGTACAATGGTATTTTGTTAAATACAAGGCCATAATCTGTCAGTTGTGATCGCATCCAAAGAATTTGAGCATAACATCCTAATAGGGCGATGTATTCAGCTTCTGTACTGGATATGGGCGTGCTCTTCTATTTTTTTGACCACCAACTCACTAATCTTTCTCCTAACAGTTTCATACTTCCAGACGTACTTTTTCTGGTATCTTGGCAACCCGCATGGTCAGCATATACAAAGGCTGTTAGACCAATGCAAGAATCCTTAGGATACTCCAGACCTATATTAATGGTTCCTCATAGGCATCGAAAGATTCGCTTAACCGCATGTAAGTGCTTTTCGGTAGGCTTTGCCTGATACCAGGCACACATGCACACAACAAATACAAGGTCAGGTCTACTGGCTGTGAGATACATAAGGGTGCCCAATCATTAACGGTAATGTGTAGGATCAACGGTTTTCCCTTGTGGATCTTCATCCAGTTTGGATTTCTCCACCATTGGAGTATCCGCTGGTTCACAGGTTTCCATACCATACTTTTAATCGATTCTTGAGCATATTTGGATTGATTTAAAAAGATGCCTCTGGGACTTTAAGAAATTTGTAGTCTAAGAAAGAATGATAGTTTGCCCATCATTGACATCTGGAATTTTGAACACATTATTTTTTAAAACGTTTCACAAAGATTCTGGTTTAGTGGAAGCAAAGATAATATCATCAACATAAATTTGTACCAATAATATGTCCTTGCCTTTACGTCTGACGAATAATGTTGGATCGACGGTGCCTTTGGTAAACTTCTGGGAGAGTCAAAATGATGAGAGCAAATCGTACAAGCACGTGGAGACCTTGTTTTTCACACCCATAGAGTTCTTTAGCTTCTACACAATGATTTGGGGATTTTTGGCTCTAAAAACCCTCCCATGCAGTATTGCCATTCAAAAAATGCTGTCTTTCACATACATTGGATTAGAAAAGACCATGTTCATATGAGCAACGAATGCAATAAAGATATGGATGGTCTCAAGTCGAGCAACTAGAGCAAAAGATTCCTCAAAGTCTATGCCTTCTTCCTAACGGTATCCCCTCGCTACCAAATGAGCCTTATTTTTCAATACACCACCCAGCTCGTCTAATTTCACCTTATATATCCACTTCAAGGTAATAATCATAACATGATCCGAGAGAGGTACTAGCTCCCAAACTTCAAGACATTCAAACTCAATGAGTTCTTCTTGCATGGCTTCAATCCAGCAGGATTCAGTCAATGCATCTTTATAACTCTTGGGTTCAACGGAAGAAAGGAAAGCATCAAAATAACATAATAAAGCTTCATCTTGTTGTCGAGTGGAAACCTGTCTAAAAGGATCGCCAATCACATTATTAAGCGGGTGATCTTTAGACCATTTATTAATGTATTCGGGTAGTTGATTGATTGAGTGCACATGATTTGGAATAACAACTTGAGTAGAAGATTCTTCAGAACTAGGTTCTAGAATTGGAAATTCAACAAAGGAATTATTATCCATGTGTGCAAATTCAATGTCATAGTCAGCTTCTTTAACACCTAGAGGAATGACAGGAAGATGGATGTTTAAAAGAGTGTTTGGAATAAGTACTATAGATGGTGCCATCTTGACAATTATTGTAGATGAGGTTGCTACGGTTAAACAAAAAGGTTCTGGGAAGCAATAAATACCAGTAACTTGAAGTTCAACACTTGGTGGGAGGTTCAAGGTACTCATCGAACATAGGTTGAAACAAAATTTCCTAATCGTTCTTTGTTGGTGGAACATACGGAGTAGAAGAAGGAATGTTTGGTACGAGTCCTGAACTGATTGTTCCAGGATTCAAAAGTTTAGTCCGAGTCCTGAACCGAATTGTTCAGTAATCATTCGGGTCCTTTTGTTGTAGATTCGGAATACTTTCTTTACGGGATCATAACCAACAAAGATTCCAATATCAGCCTTCAGTTTCAACTTACCAAGATCTTCACCGTCATTAGTGGGATAACACAGAGCACCAAAGACATAAAGACAGGATAAGTCAGGTTTTCTATTATGGAGAAGTTCATACGGTGTTTTATTGTGACATTTTTGGATTAATGATAGATTTTGTGTATAGAAAGCTGTCGTGACTGCTTTCGCCCAAAGAAATAACGAAGCCTTTGAAAAGATCAACATGGTTCGAGCAGCTTCCATTAAAGTAGGGTTCCGTCTTTCAACAACGCCATTCTGTTATGGAGTACGAGCAACTGATGTTTGATGTGAGATTTTGACTTCTTCATAGTAAGCTTTTAGTGTTTGATTGACAGATTCAGTGCCATTATCAGTCCTGATGTTACGAACGGTTGCATTCAGACGAACTTGAATCATTTTCAGAAATTTAATCACGAACTCTAGAACTTCATCCTTTGATCGTAAAAATTTCACCCATGTAAACTGAGAAAAATCATCAACGATAACCAGTATGTATTTTCTCCCATTGATACTTTGAATCCTCTTTGGCCCACAAAGATCCATATGCAGCAGATAGAGTTTTTCTTGAATGAAGTCTTCGGCTTTAGGTTTGTGGGAGTGTTTCTTGATTTTACTAAGAGCACAGGCAGAGCACAAGTGATCTTTCTAATACTTTAGTTTTGAAAGACCTCAGACTAGACCTTGTTTGGTAAGAGAATTGATATAATCAAAGTTAAGATGAGATAATCTTCGATGCCACAACCAAGACTTGGTCTTTAAGGCCTTATATAAGAGACATGTAGGAGAAGATAACATCAAATTTTCCAGAGACATGGTGTATATTTTTGAACCCCTTGATCTCCTTAAGCAGATACACACTTCTAAGTCAGGAATGAAGTAAGTGTGCTTGCGGAAAGCAACTTTGAGATCGAATCACAAAACTGTCCTATAGAGATTAAATTTTGTTACTATTCTTACACATAGTAAACCGAGATATTGTAACATTTCCCAATTTGGGAATTTAGCTCTCCATAACCTATTAGCTTAGCAATTTGTAATTACCTGAATTGTTATTTTTTATGACGGTACCCAAAAAATTTACTGACGAAAGTTGCATGAGTTGGAGTGATTGCAAGTCATTTGCTTGAGCATTCGGAGTCCAAATTCCATAGGTAACAATTTGGACAATATAATCTAATGATTGAGAAGATGATGGAACATCATAAACAGTGGATTCCTAAGATTTTTTGGGTTCCTTAGTGTTAGAAGTCTTAGATTTTACAATCTTAGATTTGCTGTTAGACCGCATTTCTGATCTTTGTGCTTTTGGTCTCATTAATGTATACCTTCGTTTTAGGATAAGCTGGGTTTTTGTAGATTTACTAGTGCGATAGTGGTTTCCATTGGGAGGCATTACTTTAGTGAGGCGATCCTTAGTTAAAGGTCTCCTATTTACCAACTATTGTCAAAGTATTCTTCAAGTAGGTTTCCACTTTATTCCAATTTAAGCTAACACACTTCTTACTGTAGGTTTACATACTTTTCTCATTTTATTTTTACGCTTGGCATTTTTAGATTCTCATTCACATCATGAACATAATCAAGAACACATTTATCATGATTTGCATCAAACAAGCATTCATTACAGATAGCACAAACAGATTTAGAATTCGCATTTAACATAGATTGCATGACATGAGCATTACATTCAATTTTGACAACACGATTCTTTTTATTCTTCCTAGACTGAACACTCCTAGATTGGTCTTCTAAGTTATTGGTCTTGTTGCTACATGATGGTTGCGAGATCCTATTGTTCTTTGTATTGCCTGAATGCTTTGATCCGCTAGCACCAGTAGAACATTTTACTCCTGTAGAATGCAACAAAGGTTTGTTAGAGTCTTGTGTTATGTGGGAATCAACCTGTTTCTGAGCGTTGCTTGAAGATGTAAGCAGTTGAGCAAATCTAATTTTTTTTGTCCTTGTTCAGTGGTGTGACAACGACTAATTTCTAACTAGGTTTTGGTAAATTAGGGCATGTCTTAGAGACATAGACTAACAATTCCTGAACGTGTTTTGTAAACTGACAAGCAGAGTCTAAGAGAGGTTCACTAGGATTCTGTGTTCTAACGCGTTCTACAAGTCCACGCATGGTGTCAGTATTTTCTATAGTCTTCTTAAGATAATCCTCATGGGTATCCCTATTGTTCTTAAGTCTATGAGAGATAGGTTTTATGTCTAGCTTAAACATTCCTGGAGCAATAGTAGTGGCAGTAGGTTTTGAAACAACTAAATTGACAACATTTTTCCCTTTAAGTTTCCTTAATTCATTTTTCAATGCTGCACTAGCAAAAACTTTTTCTTGAATTTGAGCATTTAAATCCGAATTTTCAACAGACTTTGCATTGATTTGAGTAATTAAAGAGGCACAATGTTCTTTGGATTGAACACGTGTCTTTCTAATTGAGTCAAATTGGTCTTGTAAATTGATTTCAAATGCTCTCGTTCTTTTTTAAAATTTTCATTTTCAAAAAGTAATTTTGCCACACTATGCTCCAACTCAATATTTATCATTTCAATCTCATCAATGTCTTTCTTTACATTTTCCACACTATCTTTTACACTCAAAGATTTAATCCTATCCTTCAACTTTTTAATGACTGTGTCCTTTTCTTGTGATCGAGCTTTCAATTCATTTATTTCAAATAATTGATTAAATGCAGGCACATTTTGGTTTTCACAAAAATTATCCTTTTGAAAAATTTCTTGATTGAGTTGAGTTGTTATTTCCAAAGAAATGCAATGCTTTTCGAGTGTTGAATAACTTTTCAAAAGTTTATCGTAAACATCTTTTTCAATCAAATCATTCTTTTTGAGAAGCTCAGTCTCAAGTTTCAGACACTTATTGCATTCATCCACACATGACTTATTCACATTAAGAATATCTACAGAACTCACAGCAATATTCACAATTTTGTGAGACATGATTTGTTTCAAGAGTTGATCATTATCAATACTAAGTTGTTTGGTTTGAATTTCAAAAGCATTTTTGTCTACAAAATAGTGATCAACAGTCGCTTCCCTTTGGTTAAAAACAGTTTGAACTTCAGTATTTTCATCTAAAAGAGTTTTATCAAACGCATTAAATGTATCTTTTAAAACTTTTATAAATGGAATTATTTCAGTTACAAAACAAGCTTTTGTATGTTCAAAACCCCATGCACCTGCCGTTATAGCATCAGATATGGTTCTCTTTTTCACGACCTTTTCAAAACTGACGAGTTGATATTTTAGCTTTTTAAGACTTTCATTTACCAAACTTACCTTAGGAAGTTCACTAAGAGCTTTTTAACATATGTGTCGGGATTATAGTTCGATGTTTTAACTAGAAAGCTTGTTTTGTAGACAATTCTTTTTTAGTAACAAAATATTTACCAAAATCTTCTTTTATTTTATTCAATGTTGAATAATCAATTGGAGAAATATTAATTTTCTATTTTATTGAAATTGGATCATTTTGTTTATCAAGCATCTTTGATCGACTCTCTTCTTCCAAAATCAATGTCTTTTCATCATCAAACACATAAATCACATCATGTTCCTTAGCAATAACATAACCATCATATAATGTTGGTTTAATCCGCTGAGCTTTTCTAAGATGGAACGGATTTTGATAACCAAGAGCTTGTTTGTAAGTGTTATTGTAAAAAAAACTTGAGGTTTCGTTAGCATATGCATTGCTTGCGTAGATCGATACAACATACAAAGAGTATTTATCCAGTTCTTTACTTTGGTTTTCCAAAACAATTTCCTTATCCATGTATTTAGATTCTTTTTCTTTACATTCTATTTTGAAAACAGTTAATGTTTTTGATAAAGATTCTTTTTCTTTAATCTGATTAGAAAAAGTTTCTTTAAGTGTATCGATCTCCTGCTGAAAAGCCGCAAGCTTTCATTTCTATTCCAAATTAGGTCATCCATATAAGAATCTATTAATTTTTCACGTTTGTTCAAATCTACATTAAGTCTTTGTTCAAAAATGACGACACGGTCTTTGTATCTCTCAAGCTCAGCGGTTAAGGATTCATTTACCATTTTATTTGTCTGATTTTCCTTATCTAAAGTAGCTACATGATCAGTCATTTGTTCAACCAAAGATAGAACCAATAAGTCATTTGGTGCAAAAGAATTCATATCCTGAATACCCGCATCTTGTGATTCCTGTAGATATTGAGAGTTGGAAATGATATTGCTATCACTGTTTATCTCATTATCTGGAAAATCCACAATATATGTTTGTTCAGAATACGGCATCTCTTGCCCCTCCTGATTAATCATATCATTCAGATAAGTGTCAGAGTATGGTACCTCAGAGAGAACATCTGAATCACAGCTTGAAAGATTTGCCATCAGAACCGCTTTAGACAAGGATATATCATCACAATACGAGTCGTAGGCATCCAAGTCTTCAGTCTGGAAAGCTGAATTTTAAGGGATTATCTGCTGAGCAACTTGAACTTTTGCTATTCTAGGGTCTGCTATGAATGCAACTTGCTATTCATCCAATATCTGACCAGCTTCTTGTGCTTCAGCTAACATTAACTTATCCTTAAACCATGTAGAAATTCTTGGCCTCATTGGCTGAGTGCACTGTTTTGCCATATGCCCTTCCTCCAGACAGTTATAACACTTCACAATCTTTGCTTAACCGGCTGCATAGTTTCCCCTTGATGTTGTAGCAATTCCTCTATTTCCAGTGCCAACAAAACTCTAAGTTTGTCTTCCTTGAACTTGTTGAACTGTGACTCTTCCATCTTGAATGGTTGCCTGATTTCTGGGATTGGAAGACGTTCTAAGTTGATTGTTTGAAGGTGGAAACCTTGATGCCACAACAGATAGGAATGCCATTGCTTTGTTGATGCAGTCAACCGGATCTTTTCCTTGCTGAAATGTAGGAACAGCGAGACCAAAGTCCAATTGAGGAAATTCAGCTTGAGATTGTTGTGTCATTGGTGGAGATATGAATGGTTGTGGAGAAACTACTTATTGTTGTGGATTGACTGGAGTGTGATGGTGTTGATGATGAATAGGTGCTGCATAAACTGGTGTGAATTGTTGAGGAGGTGGATACATTGAAGAACCTGAATGTTGTAGAGACTGAGAGGGATTGTATAGAGTTTGAGAGTTGGCTACCAATGCAATAGGATCCG
>BQNB010066716.1:0-20331 GCA_026074375.1 Tanacetum coccineum | reverse complement strand
TTTTCTCAAACCGGTTTCGACAGGTTCTTGGTTGAAACAGGTTCTGTTTGACTGAAACCGAACCGAACTTGTTAACCGGTTGGCGCACGTCTAATTGGATGCCCCTGATTTGGATTGCTTACCCGAGGATTTGTCAAATGTTTGGTTAAAAAAAATAATGAAATTTAGCTTAACACTGTGTTTTTATGTTAATATTTAAGTGGAAAATTAAAAAAATGAATGTTTTTTGTGTTCTTCAATTTCCTTTAAGAAGGGAAAAAAGTTGAGAGGAAAATGGAAGGAACATTTTTTTTAAATCTTCAACTCATTTTTTTAGAAAAATAAAATAAAACATGAATATATTTTGTGTAAAGACTAATATGTCATTTTAAAAGATTTGGCACTTACAATTAAATTAATTTGACATGGTTAGTTTTGTTTCGCTTTCATCTATTTCAAAAACGTATACACTAACATTTCATTTACTTTTATTTTTCATTTCATTTACGTTTATTTTTCTTTGCCCTTCTGTATTCTTTTCATTTTTCTTTCTTTTAAAAACTTGAGAACGTAGTGTAAGAGATAATGCTCAATTACACTTGAAATGAAATATCGAACCTAGTATACTCAAGTATGCCAATAAAAAACCATTAAAAAAAAGTATGCCAATAAAATCATTACTCTTATATACAATTCACAAATGGTCGGTGGCACTGTAGCTGCTACAGTGCTACAGTACCGGCCCAAAATCTGGCCCAAAGTAAAAAAAAAATTACAAAACGGACCCTCAACTTTTAACTGTTTACGACTTTTTTACATAAATTTTTTAAAAAAAAATAAAAAAGGCCCCTCAAGTTTCTTTTATTCGCAACTTTTTTACATAAATTTTTTAAATAAAAAATATACGGACAGAAATGCTTCTGGACCACGAATAAAATGAGACCAGTATTGATATGTTCCATCCATGAGTACGATTTTATAAAAAATGTTGAAGTTTAATATACATTTTTAAAAAGAAAAAATATATAAAAATTTCCAACACACACATTCTACTGAGCGTGTTTTAATTTTGTTCTTTTATGCATTCTTGACCAACAACCTATATCCGGTCATATAGCATGACTATTTGTTGGGCTTATACTTTTTTTACTTAATTATCCACATGTTACTCACAATAAAAATATTTAAAAAAATGGTACCCTGTTTTGTATTGATAAAAAATTAGTAACAAAAAAACGACAAAAAAGGCCCTCAAATTCTCACTAATTACGACTTTTTTATACAACAAGTTTTCTTTATCAGTATATAGCAAACATATGGCGCACTTTTAATGAAAAATACAACCCTTTAAATTACGACCAAAACGAGTCCAATATTAATACGCTTTAAACGTGCGTACGATCTTATAAAAAATATTAAAGTTCAATACACATTCTTATAAATAAATATAAAAAAAATATGGTAGCCTTTCTTTAAAGTTTCATAAACCGTGTTGCCCCCGCCGCAACGCGCGGGTTAAATTCCAACTCGTTATAACTAATACTAATACCCATGTTAAAAAGACAAGAGAATCGCATGCCCATACTCTTACTTCCAAAAGCTTATCAGCAGCATCGTTTGTTATGATATTTGGATTTAGCCAAAAACTTTTGGCCTCTCAATTAATTTTTTTTTTATAAATTTGTTGGCATCAAACAACAGGGAGAAAAAAATTCTTTACAAAAGTACACAGACGCATATCTAAATAAAAAAATACCGCGGTAACATTTTCGAATTGACTTAAACATTCTCCATTTTAACACCATTAGCCCAAGAAATAGAATTCGCTAAAAAAAATAAAAAATAATAAAATAAATTAAAAAAAAAAAAATAAAATTATAACTGCCACGCAACACAACGCGTAAACCACTCTAAAAAATCTACTTAAACACGAACTGAAACAACGTAAACCCGCACTATTAAATATAAGACCGACAAAATAAACTTGGACAAAATTAAAGGAAAAAAAAGAATTAACGACACGCAAATTAACGCACCGTAGTAACGTGCAGGAAAAAATAAACTTACACTATTAAATATAAAAAAAACGCGCGAAAAAAAAATAAAAAAAATAAAAAATAAATAAATTTAACGCCCTGCAACAACGCGCGAAAAATTAACGCCCGCATCAACGCGCGGATATCTTTGCTTGTTACAATGTTTATAGCAGTCAACTTAAACAAGTGTACACATGTTTTTCATTACACATTTCAATCAGATGCATCATCAGAATTATACTTCGACGATTTTCATTCAACATTACGACTATTGAACAATTTTTACAAATCCTGGTGCAACGCCGTCGATTACCAACAAAACTAACCTATAGTTAATTAGCTTTTAAAAGTGACCTTATTAGAGAAGGAAGAACATAGTAAATAGCCACATTTAGGAGCTCATATTCCTATTATACTCCTTTGAAGTGCTTTAGGATCTTACATCTACCATAATATAAACAAATTTTCTTTTGTTTCAGGGATGGTTATGTCCTTTTTTATTTTTTCAGCTGCAAATGATTTCTCATGTTGAAGGTGCACATGCCTTTGTTTATATTGTACTTTTAACGGCTCAAACTGGAATGTGAAGTGTAATTTCCCCAGCACCAAGTTTACCAAAAGAATTAATGATTGACGGATGACTGTCGTTAACATAAACGCGATAAGCTGAGCCAAAGGAGAAACATTTCATGAAAACATTACACAAGCAAGAATTAGACACAAACCGTGTGCGTCGCACGGGTCATTGTACAATCAACTATTACACACAAATTCATTATACAATAAAATAAGTGACAATTTGATTGTAACTATTCATGATGCATCAGTTTTGTAACTTTTGCTTCTTACAATACGCAAGTAACATTTGAAGCTAACCCGTGTGCATCGCACACGGGTATAACTACAAAGACAAAACTTCAACAACGCATCTAAACATTACACGGTCAATTCCCAAAGTATACAGCGAATGTCAATCACTACACAAAATCACCATTCCAACACACACATCTTATGCAAGCAATCACCTGAGAAATTTTTTCAGACACATACCCGTGGTGAATCGTACGGTGTCAGCATGCCACGTAAACCTAAAGACCATCCTTTATTTAATGAGATGTCCTCATTATGAGGGGGCGAATGATGCTCCATTATCAATGTATGATACTAATCGATCCAGGTGGTGGGCACAACCCCGATTTACATTTAATGGGGGGGGGTGGGGAGGGGGGGGGGTAGAATACCAAGAACATAGGGTGTATCTCAATTAAAATATGAACATAGGAGATCTATACATGATCAAGGGTTCGTTGCGGTTATACGAGAAATCCAAAGCTTCATCTTCATACTTTGTCAATTTGTAATTTATCGCGAGAGCGCATCAATTGCAACCCTGCACGCTCATTATCACCAAATGCGGAGTTCTTTGTCCATATTTGTACCAATCATTAATTTCTCGCCAACACATGTAGCATAACTATCTCACTTAGTATCCATTATTTTTCTTCAATTGCCTACTTGTGCTAATACACTAATACACAAACATTCTGAGTCATCTCGTATAGGCTACTCTCTCTCATCATACAAGAGCGGTTAACGGAATCTGTGTAGAGTATGTCTACAATCTTATGAAGCTTATTTGATATAATAACTAGAATAAATTAGGTACAGCATTTATGCTTGGTTTTCATGCCTTACGAAGTCTACTAATGCAATGAACAATTGGTGATCAAAATCATCAAAGTATCCAGCGATTATAGAACAAAGTCGTCGCACGAGCTCAAGAGGCATAATTACACATGAAATATATTCACATGATTCTTATGAGTAGCAATTAGCGAGGTATCATCTTGACTCTCAGTTCGAGACTGGTACAGTCTCAGCGGATGGGGATATGTGGTAATGAGAAAATCTATACGTGGTTTAGAGGTGTCTTATTTGAGTTTGGATTTATCATCTTTTAAGATTTAGGAGGTGTATGTTCTCTTAAGCTTATTTATGGCTTACAAGTTTTGTAAAAATCTTAAATAATCGCAAGAGTCTACCAAAAATAATAAAGCCAACAAAAAAGGCGTTAAAAATATGCCGAAAAATGTAAGCGAAATAAGCCCAAAATTAAAGTTTAAACAAACACCTACATTTTCTAAGCTTGATTTTTTATGGCTCGACGGCTTTCTATACTTTTTCAAAAACTGAAGTGACCAGGGCTCATACATCAACGCGCACCTAAGTTTGTACTAAAGGAAAACACTCGCGTAGCTCTTTAGGAAATAATAAGCCGAGTGTTATTTTTTAGACGAGGGCCACACCCAAAGGATACTTTGAGGCACACCGACATCATCACATATCACCATAGCGATTGCAACACAGATTGAGTAAAAAGAATGCACATACCAGCAACATACAAAATCTATAATCACACTCCAATTTTACAACTCAACTCAGTTACACACACTTGGATGAGAGCTCTCAATGCCACTTGTCGAGATTTCAAGATGATATTGGGGTTGTGATAAATAGATGAAACTTGGAAACACTCCTCTCTCAAGAGAGACTTGATGTCTACACCACCTCTACCACAATCTAAAAGATGGGACATAACTAACAAAGCTTGTTGATTCAAACCCTGTGACTCAAACCCTGCATTAAGGTTTGCTCAAAATTTTATTTCTCATTGCAGGTCTATTTGTCATGTATACATCCACCGTGTTCGTCATAGAATACTCGCGTCAACAGAAGAGCGTCGCATATCTTAAAAACACACAATTTTTATTTTTTTTTTTGCTGTTCAATTCTTTTTTCGGAAAGATTATCTATCTTTCAGAGGTAAAACTTAACATGTTTTTATGCTGATGAATATTTCTTCTGCAGATTAACTCCTTTAATGTACTCCTTTATTACCGCTTCATGAGCATAATCCATTGAGTTGTTGGCGTAATATTTATATGCAAGTTGGTATGGTTACAAAGCAGGCCAATATTATTAACAACCTGTCATGTGTGCGAGAACATAGAGCAATGTAATCCTTAATGTTTTCAGAGTAGCGCACAATGTTAAATTTAACTTCTATTAAAAGACAGATATAAACAAGTACATAACCCATTTAAGATGTGAAGAAACACAATAGGTGGCAACTAACATTGGACGATTATCTTTTATTACATCAAAACCACAACACCACATCTATTTGTATTTTTAACGTAGTAAATCTACACACAAAAAAACATTATCCAATCGATCTAAATAATACCACAACATATCACCTAGAGTCTATAAGGCGAACAAACGATAGAGACCACCTTAGATATGAAAAAAGAAAACAATTAGCAGTTGCAGAGATAAAGCATCATTCTCTATTAGTACTGAGACTGAAATTAACTTTTCAATACACGCAATTGAGTTATTTAACATGTTGCATCAAGAACAAAAACATCAACAAGAAACTTACAACTTACCAAACTTGTGGCCCTTTTTTCCCAATTTTGCAAAGTAGAAGGTTTTATTTAACAGCTAAAAATCGTGTAAAGTGGCTGTGAGAAACTAGAAGAGGGCTGGAATAGTTTTACCAGCTTTTTATTTAAGGTTTTAAAGATGAGAGAGTGAGAAAAAATTTCTAGATTCGACTTTATGTGAAACAGATCTAAGTAACACTCGACTCTTTGTGCGGCAACAAGTCTCCTTATTGAGACACCACATTAACAATACCGAGAATATTTTCTTCCACTAGATGACAACATACAACAAGGTTCCATCTCCCAGATAACTGAAGAGATAGTGCATATGACGAAAACACTATACACGACTTTCGCTTCAACTTATTCTTCTGACAACTAAGCTAGATGTCGAGTACTAATCTAGCTAGAACCAATCTACCGCAAGCTTCAACTAACCACTACACAACTTTGCTTCACGACTTGATCACGACTACACAACTTCTTCACACCTTAGTTTTCTTCACACCACTACTTCACCAAGCCACTACTATAATCACACCTAACTAACACTACTAGGAAAGATCACCAAGATCCAACTATACTTACAACAATCACCAAGATCTAACAACTACACAACTTACAAAGATTTAAAAATGATTTACAAGTTATGAAATATGAGCATAAATTGCAATAACACACAAGGTGTTATAACTTCTTCACTTTGATGGTAGAAAGTATACACTCCCCCCCCCTGACTAAGGAATTGAGCTTCTGGATTACATGGAAACAAAGTTTATGATTAAATGATACAAAGGATTATTAATGAGATGTTAGCTGTTTTTTTATTAGAAAGAATGAGTGTCAAAAGTGAGAAATAGTGGGGAAATCTAGTATTTATAGGACATTCTGGAGGAGCGTCTACCTATGGGCGGTCCCCTTAAATAGGTAGGCGGTCCCCTTAAAGATAAGGGGCCGCCCGTGTATTTAAGGGGGCCGCCCTAGAACTAGTCTGCTCCCCGGGTTGTGACTTTTGTGTAGGGAGAAATTTCTAGAGACTTTCTACGCTCTTTTAAGTCTGGAAATTAAAATTTCAAAATGGTTATTTTGAACAAAACATTTCTTTTAATTGTAGAAAAAGTTTTGCGTAATGTTTTATAAAAAATATTTACAACATTTTATAAAAGTGTGAGGTTGAATAAAAATTTTCTTTGATCATAAAATGCATTAAGCATTTATTTATTCATACCTTTAAGTGATATAATTTTCAAAATGAAAATTTACTACTAATTACTTGTTTACATTTAATTTTACATTGAACGTTTTTATTTTGTGATTATCAAAAAAGTTGATGTGGAACAAATAATAATATATTTTTAGGCCAATTTATATCAACAATCTCCTCCCTTTTTGTTGATTACAAAATTTAAGTATTCATTAAATGGTAATGAATTATTTTTTAAACAAAGTATTTATGAGTTTTTATGTCATTTCTTTCCCTTTTTGTAGAATCAAAAAAGGAGCTCGTCCGAAAATCTACTAAGTAAAATTCGACAGAATAAATGACTCCCCCTTGATTGAGATGCATCCCCCTCGTCGAGGGCCACCAAAGGAAACCCCCCACGAGCTATGGTTTATTGGCTACAAAAATGAGTTAGAACAATACAAATATTTCTAACATGTAGCAAGAAGGAAGGAAAAATATGACAAGCGCAAGCAAACATCAAAGCAAAATATACTTCATTCATTCGGGACAATGTGTGTGAACTACACACAAGCATACATAAAAAAGAAAAACAAATATGCTTTAGAAGCATATTAATACATAAAAAATCCTAAATAGCCATAGAAGGATTTTTGACTTGCTTGCGACACAAAAAGGTTTGACGATTATTTGTAGGCATATTAAGAGATTAGTTGGTTGTTGATGGAGAGTTTGGAGCGGAGGTGGTTGTGGAAGGGTAATCTCTTTGAACTCTAGGTGGTGGATGTAACACCCCCAAAAATCACAACGCAGCGGAATACCACGTGGGGTGCTACTTCATAATACACAACGCTAGATACAAGAGAACGACCTCTAAAAAGTGTCGTTTGTAAAACCAATTTTCTGAGGATCACATTTGATCAGGGGCCAAAAGTGTAATTTTGATAAACTTTTATAAAATATTGGTTTGGGACTCTTTTGAGCGACTTAACGGGTGATTCATAATACGAAACTTGCGCCATTGTTTTCCAAATCATTTTTCCGATAAAAATGAGTATCTACTTGATAATATTTCATAAATATTTTATAACATTTAATAAAATATTTGTTTATATCGATTTGTCGAACCGTTTTCGCCTCGTCCGCAATTAAAAACGGGATTTAAGCATCAAGTAATCGCGTTATCAACAAGCTTTAATTAAATGATGACTAATTTATTTAATATTTTTATTAAATAAATACTGATAATTAAAAACAAATTTAATTGTTTTTGCGTGTCCGCGTTGTATATTGTTCGAAAAATGTTTGCGGTGCTGTTTTAGCCCTTTTCGGCTCGTTTCCAGGTCCCGGGCAAAACTGAAAAGTTGTCAGGAATATCATTTCTCATCAAATTGCTTTAGAGTCCGAAAAATGAAAATGTGCTTTAGATGGTCGTTCTTATAAGTCAAGCGAGACCCTAAAAGTCCACGATTGAAATCGTCATTCAAAAATTCGAAAATTCTCGGATGTATATACCTACCCCTTGAAAGAATCACGTCCCGAGATTAAATTCGTGTTATCCGATTCGTGTGACTAAGGAAAGATTAGTTTGACCATCTTTGACTGACTTTGACTTTTCTTGGCTGACTTTGACTGAGGCTTGACTTTTCTGGCTTCGGCTTTATACTCTACCGATTCTCGTGTCCGTGCTTGCCCGTTTTTGACTGTTTTCTTGTGATTTTTGATTTATCCGTACATGCACACACAAAACACAAATACAAGCATATTTTTGCCATTTTTGGTCTGTTTTGGGTTTATTTGGGTTATTTTAAGTACAAATGGATATGTGTATTCTACACTTATCAGTATGTTTGTATAAGTTTCTAAATATCCGAGGACGGAGTCTCGTTTCTACTATTTGTAATGTTCGATGATTCACATCAACGTGGCTTATGTATGTAAGTACCCAACTTACTTGGCAGTACTAGGATGTATCGCGACCTAAGTCTTCCTACTAGTGGCCCGAAATGAATAGTCCAACTATCTGTTTTATCGATAGGTGTTTATCTCGTTTAAGGGGAGTTGCATAACCTATTGGATAAAGTTATATCAGTCGGGACCGCTCCAGGACCCAACAACAGCGACCATAACATCAATACTATAACAAATGGTGATGGGATGCCGAGAATTAGGACATTTCGAGAAACAATATTCCCAGAATAAAGTTTAATAAATGAGAGGAGCTCGCGATAGACGGCGGATTTTGGTACTCAGTCGTTAGTTCGATGAATCAGCTCCATTAGCTCAAGTGTATAACAAGTCTGTTAGTTCCACGAACAGTTCGTGATCGCAAGGATTAGCAACGGCAAAAGTAATAACTTAAGAATGTAATAAGGTAGCTCCAAGTGAGGCCTTAAGATTCTGCTGAGTGGCAAGACACGATTGTGTCTCTAGACCCTTTTAACGGATTCTGATGATTATCGATTTCAGGTTCATACTCGTGTCATATCGGATACCATTAAGCCCACTCATTTATAATTTCTTATTTACATAAAGAAGCGTCCAAATTTATGTAAGTAAGAAATGATAAACTTATGGTTCGGTGATTTATAATTTATTTATTTAACTGAAGAGGCGTCCCAATCCTTTTAAATAAACAGATTATAAATCATCCTACTTAATAATTCCCGATGCAATACGCGTACTCTCATAACCTTCAAGGTGGTTGACATGACGATGCATGTGTTCTACTGAGTATGGGACGAGTGTTCCAAACTCGTCTTCGGAGACAGGGAGTAAAACTACCCAAAAATATCGACCTAGAGTTCAAGATAGGTAATGAGTACCCTGGTTAGAGTAAACCAGGTAAAAGTCTCGATGAACCAGTCAACATAGCAATTATCATATAAATCCTCCTATTACAAGTCCCGCCCATACAAGACTTGTAATACTTAGATTTATACATAATCCCATGTAAACAGAACTGTGACGGGCTTTGTTAACATAGCAATTATCATATCAATCCTCATATTACAAGTCCCGCCCATACAAGACTTGTAATACTTAGATTCATACATAATTCCATGTAAACAAAAGCAACAGAATAAGAATCCGGGAGCGTTACTTCATAATAACATTGCACAAGACATGAGAGAACGACAACTAAACGTGTAGTTTGAAAATGATACATTGGATTTAAATAAAGTATTGTCACAAAAGCTCAACGACTAACTGTTCATTTTGAAAATGCAAAATTTTTTTATACATGACATATATTCCACAAATGTGAGCACGTAAATCTTTTAGAAAATGCTCCACAATTGTAGACCACAATTTATCCTTGTTTCTTTACCTTATTAACCTAATAAAACATGCTTAAAATGGTCAACATAAAGTTGGTGAATTCATAGGTTTATATATGTATAAATCCGGACTGCAAGATTTCCCCATGATAAATATCACAAAATGCCATTACGTTTCTCAAAGCTCATGACACTGAAGCTAGACATATATGAATACAATATAAATATGCATACATTGCCATCATGATGTTCTACCGAAACATCCCAAATTTCGACATGTTCCCCCCCCCCCCCCCCCCCCCCCCCCACCCCCCCCCCCCCCTTTATAACGTTCGTTCCCGGTGATAGCTAATCACCCGAACGGGGAGGTCAATCCAAAATAGATCTATTTATAACACTCACGCTTCCAAACCAGAAATTAACAGTTTATGATACCGGGCATATTGGGTTCAAGCTACTTAGGCAAAACGTAATCAATATATAAAATGTCCACTTGCGTCCAATTATAAAACAAAGCATGTTTCTCACCTCACAACTGAAAATTGCGTCAAAATACGCAGGAATGCAACCTAAATATTATAGTAGTTATAGAGTACCTAAGCACTATGGAATAACTAACACCAAATATAATCCTATATAGTCATCCCATCTATTTGTAATTTAGAAATCATGGTTATAAGGTAAAACGTTTATAATTATCGTTTTAGTAAATATAGCGTAACTTTCCTGTTTTAAATCCGTTTCGCGCGTTTCTTATGTCCATGTCTTCGTATTAAGATGATATATAAAAATATAACATTTTTATATATTAAGACCTTCTGATGAACAGTACTTTTACTGTTCATGACGTTTTATAATATTTGTAAATTGTCATAACTCGTAAACGTAATAACTTATTCGTTTTAATCTCGATTTTAGCGATTCCTTCGAGCACGTCTTTGTAATTGAAAATGTATCAAAATTATCACATTTTATACATTTGGGTCTGCTGATGAATAGTAAATTTTACTGTTCATAGTTTATAAAATTACTTTTATAAACTTTCATTATCGTAAATGTCGTATTTTATTCGTTTTAGCTCCGTTTTTAGTAATTCTTTCGAGCACATTCTCGTAATTAAATGTTCTATTTATTTATGATGTTTTTCTAAAAATAAAGTCCCTGATGAACAGTAACTTTTTATAAAATTATTTTTATAAAAGTATTAATTATCGTAAAACTTGTAATTAGCGTATCTCCTTCGTTATAAATCGGTTTTTCGAGTTCTTTATATACTTACGATCCTTGTAATATGTAGTATTTTTATAAAATATAAAATCCATGGCTTAAATTTTGAACCAAAACAGCCCCTAAATATCTTATATATAATATAATTATATACAATTTAACAATTACACTTTTTTATATACTTTTTCAACTTTATAAAATACCACAAATCTTCCAATACACTTTATATACTATGTTTTACATATAATAGTGTCCATAGGTCCAAAGTTTGTCCAAAAGTCCAAGTTAACAAGTCCTTAACATTGTTTTTAAATCACAACTTTCTTAAGTAAACTTTTAATTACAAGTTTATAGTTGTACTTTTTACACTTAAATCAACATGACACAATACTTATATTTCCATTATTCTATGATATTACCAACCACATAACATGTGAATAAGTGTACAAAACCATAATCACAAGTACAAATATATTTTACATGTTTAAAAGTGCCCTAAATGGTGATTTTGATACATAGAACTTATAGTAACATTAAAAAAAAATGATAAATGTAAAGTTATTATGGGTTTTAGATAACCTTAGTGAGATGTAATATAGTAACCAATAATATCTAAACCCATGTTTAGATATTTACCCAAGGTTTTCAAGACTTGAAAACCCTAATCCTTCCAAGAACCCTAGCTTCCTTTTCTTTGTTTTGATCCTTGTAAAGGCTTAACCAAGCCTTTAAACTTCCTTAGAATATCTTAGATATAGTGTAGGTATGTTTATAAACTTGTTAAATGAAAATGGTATGGATGGTTTGTTGTTTTCTTTTTGGGACGTGGCTAGACAAAGGAAAAGAGAGAATTGTGTTTGATTTTTACCAAGTGAAATGGATGTGTGTGATATGTATCTAGTTTTCCACTTCCTTATATGCTACTTGGACTAGTCAATTTCACTATTAGAAATGGTCAAGATTCAAAGGGACCATAGGGAGGGTTTTAGGGAAGAATGTTGGTCAAACCAACATGTCCTAGCTTAACCTTAATGAGTATAAGTTGTACAAAGGACCTAGCTAGTAAAAATGTGTGCTTCATGTCCCCTAAGACTTAATATACACGAAAATAATGAAAGGAAAAGAGCTAGTTGATGTCTTAGATATTTTGTGTAAATATCATGCATTACTTGAAGTTTAAATGTATAAAGGTTAAGTGTAGATGTATAACTTGTAAAGTGTATGTCTTGGTTTGGTTCCCTTATGTAGAATTTGGCCAATATGATGAATGTGGGTGAAGTTTTATAAAACTTTGGGTATTGGGTATAAAAATGGGTATTTGTTGAAGCGTAGATATGTTTTGGTGGTTCCGGGAATGCCTAAACATATTTTATCGCGAAACGTAAACACTTTACGTAACCAATAAAATGTGCAAAGTTAATAATTATCCTCTAAATAATTATCTAGCATTTGCTTGATGTAAACATTTAATTGTTTGATGCCCGTTTATATTGAACGATAATTTTTAGCTTACGCGGTTTAACTTAACGATTACGATTAAAAGCAAACGCGTACAATACTAAAAATAAATAGTGAATTTATTGACATCGTAAATGACCCTAAAACACGGGGTGTTATAGTCTTCCCCCGTTAAATGAGCCTTGTCCTCAAGGCTTAAGACGCGGCACTTGACGACGGTGCGGCCTTTGCGAATAGGTGTGGATACTTCTTTCGGAATTGATCTTCATGTTCCCACGTGAACTCGGGACCTCTCTTAGAGTTCCATCTAACCTTGAAAATTAGGACACGGCTTTGCCTTAACCGTTTGACTTCTCAATCCATGATTTCTATAGGTTCTTCCACAAAATGAAGCTTGTCATCAACGTGGAGTCCTTCCAATAGAACGACTAATGGATCGTCAGAATAACACTTCTTCAAGTTGGTTACATGAAACGTGTTATGAACCCTGATTAGCTCTTGCGGAAGCTCAAGCTTGTAAGAAATGGCTCCAACCTTTTCCAACACCTTGAAAGGTCCAACATATCCGGGGTTTAGCTTCCCTCGTTTGCCAAAACGTGCTACTCCTTTCTAAGGCGAAACCTTAAGCATCACTCTATCTCCAACTTCTGCTTCGGTATATCCTTCCTGATCATAACTCCTACATCTTCGTGTTTGAGATTCTCTGGTTTCTGTGCTCCAGTCTGAGCATTCAAGATTTGTTTAGGAAGATCCAAGCCAATAGTCGTAACTAAGGCTCAAACTCTTAATGGTTTAATCTGCTCTTTCCTGCTTAAAGTATCAGTAACAACATTTGCTTTCCCCAGATGATAACGAATTTATATCTAGGTGGTGTCGTAATACTATGATCTATGGTATGACGTAGACGTTGAAACATGGTGTATATTGGTGTATTCCTTAATGACAAGTAAACTTGTTAGTGGATCGTCCTAGGGTTCCTAGGGATGCGTCTTGACTTTTCAACCTAGGGTTTGGTGTAAGATGATGCCAACTCTATGCGGTAAAGAGGTGTAAGGGTTGACTTAGTCATTATGATTACTAACTTAATTCCTCGTGACATGCATGTTTTATGGATACGCACACAAAACTAAATAGAAAATTGTTTCTTGATAAGGAGTTTTAAGGTGATTACTCTCAGCATGACATGGTCCTTCCTGAATTATACATAGGTGATCAGGCTATGTATATTTGAGGCTATAATAATGCAATACTCATTTTCATCAAAATAGTGTTATGATTTCATGATATTTGTTAAAGTAGTTTGCAAGAGTAAATAAGTAATCTAAGTTAATCTTGAAGAAATTTTCATAATACGATGATTTGATAGATAGTGGGTTTCATTGTTTTCCCTCCAAGATACAACATGGTTTTCTTGATACTACAATTTCCTAATACAATTGAATACCATTATTCCTAAAACAAGGTGTCTATGGGTGACGTCCGAGCTGACTGGTGACTAACTCCTGGAGCTTCCTGAAGTTCTCTCAGTTCCTGTTGCTGTGAACTCTAACTGAAAGCCAAATTGTCGCTCAATCGCTATACGAGCCCTTTTCTCCTGCTACGAGTATCTCTCTTGATTGCCTCCGTAGTTTATCCTAGCACGTCCAAGGATTGCATTCTCTGCCTCAGCAATGTCTACCCTAAATCTTAGAGCCGTCAACTCCTCCTGCATGGCCACTCCTAATAAATGCTCCTGTATGCCTCGTATAGCCTCCCCGTGTTGGGTTTGTATCCTCACAACGGCCGCCGCAGGAAAAGCAATTGCAGCGACGGGCTCTGGGTGAATGATGTCCACCCTGATATCGAGGTCTCCAGTCTCCTTAGCAGAGACGGAATGGTTAGGAGCATCCATAATCTGCACACGCAAGAGTTTATATAAATCGTCTTTATATGAAACCATGCAAGATACGTGCAGTATGGATGACAAACGCACCCATTTGGTGGAAACAAAACCAAACACACCCATTTGCTCGTCTTTAATACCAAACGGACCCGCTGTCCCAAACAGCCCATTCGGCTGTTAAACCCATAACCAAACACCCCCTTGTGTTGTCACTAATAACCAAACGCACCCTAACCGTGGCTGCTAAACCCCAAACGCACCCTATGGCTGCTTAACATCAAACCAAACGCACCCCTTGGCATTTCTGTCTAAACCAAACACACCCTAAACCCGCTGTCTCGCTGCCAAAACCTGACAACCCGACCCGTTGTTTCGACAGCCAAACCTGACAACCATACGCACTCTCGGCTGTTGTAAACAGCCAAACGCACCCCTGGCGCTTTACCCGAAACCCAACGCACCCATTGGTCAGTTTAATAACCAAAAACAAACACGCCTTTCGTGGCTGTTACACGTGAAACAAGCGCACCCTCGATGCTATTACCACCACCCGACGCACCCTCGAGGAGGTTGTTGCGGTGGTGCTTGGCATGGGTAGAGGTGATGGTGCGTGGTGGTGATGACGGCAGTGGTGGTGTTGGTATGATGACGAGGAGGTGGTGGTGATGATGGTGATGATGGCATGGAGATGATGATTATGATGATGATGACGACGGTGGTGGTGTGGCTGTGGCGTGGCGATGAGTGGGTGGTGGTGACGGCGCGTGACATGAGGGATCAAGTAGATCCAGTCGTGAGGATCACATTTGGTCTTGGTCGGAAAACTCCGCCGGAAAAGTTTTCTGGCGGCGGCGGTGGTGGCCGGCGGTGGTGGGGGTTCGCCGAAAACATTGGGAGAGAGAGGGAGTGTATATTTGTGTGTGTGTGTGTTGTTATAACTTTTGAAAATGAAATGGGGTTAACATATATATATGAAAAGTGTTAAAAGAATTCAGCAAGTGTTTAATAGTCCAGGGTAAGTTTTGTAAATATTAGATCAGGGGCCAAAAGTGTAATTTTGATAAACTTTTATAAAATATTGGTTTGGGACTCTTTTGAGCGACTTAACGGATGATTCATAATACGAAACTTGCGCCATTGTTTTCCAAATCATTTTTCCGATAAAAATGAGTATTTACTTGATAATATTTCATAAATATTTTATAACATTTAATAAAATATTTGTTATTCATTTTGTGAACCGGTTTCGCCTCGTCCGAAATAAAAATGGATTTAAGCTCGAGTATTCGCGTTATCAACAACGCTTTTAATTAAAATGATGACTAATTTATTTAATATTTTTATTAAATAAATACTGATAACTAAAAACAAATTTAATTATTTTTGTGGGTCCGCGTTGTATGTTGTTCGTTAAATGTTTGCGGTGCTGTTTTAGCCCTTTTCGGCTCGTTTCCAGGTCTCGGGCAAAGCTGAAAAGTTGTTCGAAATATCGTTTTACATCAAATTGCTTTAGAGTCCGAATAATGAAAACGTGCTTTAGATGGTCGTTCTTATAAGTCAAGCCAGACCCTAAAAGTCAAAGATTGAAATCGTCATTCAAAATTTCAAAAATTCTCGGATGTTACAGTGGATGTGGTCGAGTGATGAGGAATTCAATCCAATTGATATCCTCACTTAAAGCAAGGAATTGTTTTTGGGTAAAGATGCAACAAGGGCAATACCCAACATGGGTTTCAACTTGGTTTATGTTGAGGGTATGTGGTAGGTTTAGAGTGTAAGGTGATGAGGGAATGTTGTTTTGTTGTTGAGAGAGATGCATGGCTAAGAGGTTTGATAGGTCTTGTAGTTGATTAATATCATCAACTAGGCTTTCTCTACTTGGAGATAGAGGTGGTGTGTGTTAAGTTTGGTTGTCACTTTGAGGTGGAGCTTGAGTGTAAGTAACATGTGAATTGATAGGTGAGATGGGAAATGGAGGATGCGAGACAACTTGTGGAGATGTGAGAGTGTCCTTAATGTAAGGATTTGGTAATGCTTGATTGGGGTGATTGTTTTCTTGAAATGGTTCATGATGAGGAGTGAGTGGTTTTGGCATTGGTGTAGGTGAATTTACATTGAGCTCATTAGATGTGTTACAAGAGTTTAGTTTCTTTCTCCAAATGGGTTTCACACTCATTTTAGCTACCCTTGATGGTTTGGATGTGGGTTTGTTAGTAGATGTCATTGGTGAGGATGACTAATGTTTAAATTAGGAAGAATGAATATTTAAATGATCAAATCCAAGAAATGTTTATGAATTTAAGGAAACAATAGCTAAGTCTAGAGGGTATTTGGTCAAAAGGGGATGAAAATATTGTTTTACCCGTGACTGTCTAGGTCGGTCCCCTTAATTAGGGGTCGGTCCCCTTAAAGATAAGGGGACCGCCCTTTATGAATTAAGGGGGCCGCCTACTGCTATTTCCTAGATTTCCCAAAAATCGATTTTTCTCAAAATTTTGTGTGAGGGTTTCTGTTTTGGTGGTTAATTTGCAGCAAGTCCATCCTTTTATGGCAATTAAGATTTTTTAGCACATAGCAATTAAGCATTCAACATTCTACATATATATGACAAGTTGTAGGATAAAACTATTTCACATAATTTTGGCATATAATCATATATGAATTGAAGACCAAAAGAGTGAAGAGCATATAAAATAGTAACTAGATATAATGCACAAAGAATTTTTCTTGACAAGAGGGTTAAGTTAAAAAAATGAACCAAACTTTTGTGCAAATACTAGTGTGTGCCTAAGTGCGACAAATGTGGAGTAGCGATTATTTCGACACTAAGACATGTAAAACCTAAGAAATAATCCAAATGCTCCTTGATTTAATTTTGCTCAACCAAGATTGTCGAAAATATATATTAGATTATATACTTTTGACAACAAGTAAGAGAACATTATGCATATGTGAAAAATGTTTTTAGCATATCTCAACAATATATGAAAATTGATTTTCATGTGCTCCTAGTTGTGAGAAAGACTTTTTAGAAAATAATAGATTGGGACTATTGTATATATGTATAATGAGATATGCATTTAGATAGAAGAATTTGTAAAAGTTTGCTTATAGACTTTTTTTCAATCTTGTGTTTTTATGTAAAATAGAAACCTAGACACAGAGAGAATTTATTTTGTTCAAGTCATGTGGGGGTCCCTTTAATGTCCTGTCGTCCCCTAAAATTAAGGGGGCCGCCCTTTATGAATTAAGGGGGCCGCCACCTGTTGAGAAAATTTTTCTCAGATTTTTGACAAACAATTCTTTGATGATTATCATTTCTTTATTATGCCGAAAACTTAATCAATTTGTTCCATCATTCCTAGACCTAGACGTAAGTAGTTAAATGGCTTACGTTTAAGTAGTTTAGTTAGAATATTGGCTATGTTGTCTTCCGATGAGACCTTTTCTATAGAGATATTCCCTTTTTGAACATTATCGCGAAGAAAGTGATGGCGAATCTCAATGTGTTTTCTTCGTGAGTGTTGAACGGGATTCTTACTTAAGTCTATAGCCCCTTTGTTATCACACATTATTAGAATGTCGTCTAACCTAACGCCATAGTCTACGAGAGCTTGTTTCATGCATAGGGCTTGTTGACATGACTTTCCGACGCTTACATATTCTACTTCTGTTGTGGAGATGGCAAGAGCGGTTTGCTTCTTTGAAAACCAAGATATTAGGCAACATCCCATAAACGTGCAAACACCACTAGTGCTCTTGTGATCTACGTAATCTCCCGCATGATCAAAATCCGCATGCACTATTGTTTCTATGCCGGATCCCTTAGGATACCATAATCCTAAATGCGTAGTGCCTTCAATGTATCGGAAGATACGTTTAACCACTTCTAGGTGAGAGGTTTTGGGATCCTCTTGAAAGCGTGCACAAAGACAAACACTAAACATGATATCGGGTCTACTTGCCGTTAAGTATAATAAACTACCTATCATGCCTTTATATTTGGTATTATCTACAGACTCACCTACTTCGTCTCTCGTGAGTTTGGTTTCCGTAGACATAAGGGTTTTCATTGGCTTAGAGTCTTCTATTCTAAATTTCTTAAGCATCTCCTTAATATATTTTGATTGATTAAAAATATTTGTTAGAAATATAGAAAAGTATCGGCCACTTCCAATATATGTAGTCATAGCTCGTAGTAACTAGTAGTGTTATGTTAGAAAGCTAACCGGGCCAAAGTTACATTGTAAGCCCATATCACAAGCCCATGGCCGGTTAGCTAGGAATATATAAACCCTATCTATTGCTTGGAGAGGGTGTTGATTGTTCATTTGTCACATTTTCACTAAGCTAATATTATCATTTTTCTTTCTCTCTCTAAGTGTTCATCCAACCACCTCTCTCTCTCTCTAAAACTCTAAGTGAATCATTCCATACATGTGTTAAGATTATTCTACAATTGGTATCAAGAGCTATGGGGTGTTTGTGTAGGTTTTGTGTTCATTTTATCTACTTGTTTTACTAGTGTTTTTGGTTCAAATCCATTAAAAAAGTTTTCACTTTTTGAGGGTTTAAAAACTATAAAGATCTTAACTTTCTTTCTTAGTTATCTTAGTATAAACTTGAAGTACAAGAAAATCTTTCAAAAACCATCAAAACATCATCTTTTTGAGTCTTTTTGGTTTAAAAGGGGGGTTTTGTACCAAGAATCTTGATTTCAAAATTTTCGTGTCAAAAACGTTAAAGTTTATGTTTTTAAGGTTCTAATAGTCTTAGATAGTTAAGTTGTACAAGAAAAATCGGGTAAAAACGTCAAAAAGTGTGTCTTTTTAAGATTTTTGATTTTTGAGTTTCGTGTGTATTGGGCGATCTATACGTGTCTATAGGCGATCTATACATGTTCAATTGCTCAGGCGATTTATACATCGTTTCCTATAGGCGATCTATACTTGTTCACTTGGTCAGGCGATTGATACCATTTCTTTAGGCGATCTATACCTCAATTTCAACAGGCGGTTTATACCTGTAATTTTGCAAAGGCGATTTATACCTGTGATTTTGCAAAGGCGATTTATACCTTTGAGTTTCTACAGGTGATTTATACCTTAGTTTTCCAAACAGGAGATTTATACCATAATTTCACAAAGGCGATTTATACATTCGTTTTTGTTAAGGCGATTTATACAAGTTAAGTTGCTTAGGAGATTTATACATAATTGCTAAAGGTGATTTATACACTTTTCTTAGGTGATTTATATGCTTGACTAAGGTGAACTATACACGTTTGTTAAGTGAATTATACGGTTGTTCTTTGATTTGTAAAATCCCGTGAATATTCGATTTCTTAGTTTTATCAAGAATTGTAAAATCCTGTGTATTCCAAAAGACTCAATTTCGTTAATCAATACTTACTTTAACATAACAACCTCCAATCACTGTCTGATCATTTTAATCTTATCACATTGAAATGGATCTAATGATTTCACTTGGACAAAAGAATACTCTTGCTGAGTACATGATACTCTCCGGTGCTGACAATCATCCACCTATGTTGTACAAAGACTTGTATGATTCTTGGAGAAGTCGAATGGAATTATACATGCAAAATAGAGAGCACGAAAGAATGATACTTGAATCAGTTGAAAATGGTTCTCTCATTTGGGCTACAGTTGAAGACAATGGATTGATCAAAACGAAGAAATATGCTGAATTATCTGCTGCTGAGAAAATTCAAGCTGATTGTGATATAAAAGCGACCAATATCATTCTTCAAGGTCTTCCTGCTGATATCTATTCACTTGTGAATCATCACAGAGTTGCTAAAGATTTATGGGAG
>BQNB010066715.1:0-22918 GCA_026074375.1 Tanacetum coccineum | reverse complement strand
AAGTCACACGTTCTTACATGACTTCTCCATCATCATCGAGAGTTACATCATCGTCTTTGTTGGTGTCCAATAAGTTCTTTTGATATGGCTTCACCTGTTGTTTATTAACGATAAATTCGCTTCCTCTGCATCGTACAACTCAATTGCTCCGTTTTTCATGTCTTTGCTTACCGTAAATGGACCGTACCATCTTGACTTAAGCTTTCTAGGGAATAGTCTCAATCGTGAGTTAAAGATAAGTACCTTATCTTCTTTTTCATAGTTAATTGGTAATTTTATTCGTTTATCGTGCCACCTTTTTGTTCTTTCTTTATATGAGATGGATGATTTGTAAGCGTTAAGCCGCATTTCGTCCAACTCATTAATCTATAAGAACCGGTTTTCCCCAGCTTTCGTAAGGTCCATGTTGCAGTTTTTTATGGCCTAATATGTCTTGTGTTCCAATTCGATAGGAAGGTGGCATGCCTTGCCATAGATTATCCTAAACGGGGGTGTTCCTAAAGGGGTTTTAAATGTTGTACGAAATGCCCATAATGCATCATCTAATTTATAGGACCAGTCCTTCCTGTTGTTCCCAATGGTTTTTTTGAGAATGCGCTTTATTGCTCGGTTCATGTTCTTGACCTGTCAGTTTGTCTGAGGGTGATATGCTGTGGAGAATCGGTGAACCACTCCATACCTCTTCATTGCTTTCTCCATTTGGTGGTTGCAAAAATGAGTACCCCTATCGCTAATAAGGGCCTTTGGTATTCCAAATCGTGCAAATAGTCTCCTAAAGAAGTTCACTATGTTCCTAGCATCACTGGTGGGAAAGGCCTGAGCTTCTACCCACTTGGATACGTAGTCGATAGCTACTAGGATGTATTTTTTCCCGTTTGATGAGGGGAAAGTTCCCATAAAGTCTATCCCTCATACATTGAATATTTTGCAAACTTGGATGTATTTTTAAGGTGTTTCATCTCTCGAGGAAATGTTTCCAGCCTACTGACATGCATCAAAAACTTGGACCAATTTACGTGCATCGCGAAAGATATGTGGCTAGTAAAACCTGGCCTTAAAGACTTTTCTTGCGGTGGTGGCGATGCCATGATGTTCTTCGGATGGTCTGTTGTGACATTGTCGAAGAATTTGTGCAGCTTCATCTCCGACTACCCATCTTCATATGATTCGGTCGGCACACTATTTGAATAAGAAGGGTTCATCCCAAAAGTAATGCCTCAAATCGTTGAAGAATTTTTGCTTCTCTTGGCGGGTGGATCAGAAGGGTAGTACTTGGCTAGCTAAATAGTTAGCATAGTCGGCATACCATGGTTTGTTATTTTTGTCAGAGATCGCCATCAATCGCTCTTCAGGAAATAAGTCCCTTATCTCAGCCCTGGTTAGCTTCCCTAGATCAGGGTTTTTGAGTCAGGAGAGATGATCAGCTGCTAGATTTTCAACACCTTTCTTATCACAGATCTCGATATCAAATTCTTAGAACAGCAAGATCCATCGAATTAGGCGGGGTTTTACATCTTGTTTTGTGAATAGATATCGTAGGGCAGAATGATCCGTAAAAACGACGGTCTGGGATAAGACCAGGTATTGACAGAATTTGTCGAATGCAAAGACAACAGCCAGAAGCTCCTTCTTGGTAGTCGTGTAGTTTTCTTGTACTTCATTCATTATTTTGCTGGCGTAGTGTATGGGTTTGAAATGCTTATCGATTCTTTGTCCTAGTACTGCTCTGACAGCATAATCACTTATGTCGCACATGATCTCAAATGGTAATGACCAATCTGGCTTGATCATAATTGGTGCCTATGTCAGTTCATGTTTTAATGTCTCGAATGCTTGGATGCATTCTTCAAAGAAGTTGAATGGTGCATCTTTAACTAGGAGTTGGGTCATTGGGCGTGCGACTTATGAGAAATCCTTTATGAACCTTTTATAGAAACCGGCGTGTCCTAGAAGCTTCCAACGGCTTTCACATTTGCTGGATAGGGTAGTTTGGAGATTGCCTAGATTTTTGCTTTATCGACCTCAATCCCAGAACCTGAGAACTTATGGCCGAGGATGATCCCTTCCTTAACCATGAAGTAGCATTTTTCCTAGTTCAATACGAGGTTGGTTTCCTCACACCTTTTTAGCATCTTCTCTAGGTTTTTGAGGTAGTGGTCGAAAGAACTACCAAAGATGGAGAAGTCGTCCATGAATACTTCCATGATATCCTTGATGAGCTCATGAAATATTGCTATGATGCAGCGTTGAAAAGTGGCTGGGGTATTGCATAATCTGAAAGGCATTTGTTTGTATGTAAAGGTCCCGTAAAGGCAGGTGAATGTGGTTTTCTCTTGGTCCTCAGGGGCGATAGGGATTTGAAAGTATCCAGAAAACCCATTTAAGAAGCAATAGTATTCATGCCCAGCAAATTGTTCGAGCATCTGATCGATGAACGGAAGTGTAAAGTGATCTTTTGCATTATTCAATTTACAGAAGTCGATAAACACGCGCCATCCAGTGACGGTTTGTTGTGGGATGAGCTCATCCTTCTCATTCTTTACTACCGTCATCCCTCCCTTCTTTGGGACAACATGGACATGGCTTACCCATGAACTGTCAGAGATGGGATAGATTAATCCATCTTCAAGGAGTTTTATGACTTCTTTTTTTACTACCTCCTTGATGTTGGGGTTAACTCGTCTTTAAGGTTGGACACTTGGTTTGAACTTATCTTCCATGAGGATTTTGTGAGTATAAAAGGATGAGTCGATTCCTTTAATGTATGCAATACTCCAAGCGATTGCCCCTTTATGATTTTGAAGAACCTCGAGGAGTCTGGTTTTTTTGTCAGTAGACAATGCGGATGAGATGACCATTGGGAGTTGGTTATTTTCTTAGAGGAAAGAGTACTCAAGATGTTCAGGTAATTCCTTCAATTCGAGTTTGGGTGGTTCTACGCTTGATGGTTTCAATCGATTGTCCGGGGCTTTCCATTCAAGTGCCTCCATCGGCTCTGTCCTTGGGTAGAAAGAAATAGCGAGTTCTTTGTTAGAATCTTCCTCTTCTTCTTATTCAGTCCATTTTCCATCGTGGTTTACTGTGTCGACCCATTGCTCATGGACCAGCTTAGCGGTGTGATTGGCGCAGTACAAGTAATCGTCACGAGAGTGTTTGGATTTCATAGATTTCCAGATGTTAAAGGTGATGGTTTCACTCCCGACCCTTAAGCTCAAATTTCCCTCGTGTACGTCAATAACAGCCCTTGCCGTGGGGAAGAAGAGTCGTCCTAAAATGATCGGGACTAGCTCGTTTTCGTCCATCTTTAAAATTACAAAATCGACGAGGAAGATGAATTTGGTTACTTTTACCAATAGATTCTCGTAGACCCCGATGGAGTATTTGATAGATCAACCGGCCAGCTAAATACTCATTTTGGTAGGTTTGAGTTTAGAAATCCCTAATCTTCGAAAGAGAGAATATGGCATGAGGTTAATACTTGCCCCTAAATCAGCCAGGGCGTTCTTTACTGCCAGGGGTCCAATGAGACATGGTAGTGTGAAGCTTCTTGGGTCTCCTTCCTTTTGGGACAAACTCCTTTGAATAATAGCAGAACACTCCTCACTAAGTTTGACTGAGAAGGCTACTTTCTTAAGTTTCTCCTTATGCGAAAGTAGATCTTTCAAAACATTAGCTCCCTTTGGCATGTGAATCATTGCTTCAAGGAATGGCAGATTGATATAAATTTGCTTAAAGATTGAAAGAAGCAGTTCATCCTCGTCATCCTTTTTCTGCTTTTTTAATTTGGATGGAAAAGGTAGATTGGATGTCTTGGAAGGTTGGTAAAGGATGGATGGCCGAGGGGTGGGTTCTTATGTAATGCTTAGTTCGGCGCCCTCAGGCCCTTCTTTTTTGGTTTTGCCCTCGGTGAAGTTGTCAGTCGCTGGTCATGGTGGGGTTGGAAAAGGTATGTCTTGCGTGCTAATTCCTGATCTGGTTGTTATGGCGAAAGTTGGTGCTTTAGATTTTGGAGTTTCGCTTTTGTTAATTGTTGAAAGTATCTGGGAGTATTGTTCACGCAATTCCTTACGGTGTTGGACAAGCATATCTTATATCCCTTTTGTGTGAGACTTTTTTTTAAGCATGACGTTAGCGAGCTCGTCCTCAAACTTACTTCTAACAATCCATTCGGGGGCCATCCTCCCCTTTTTATTTAAGTTTGTTGTTCCCCCATGGTAAGGTATCGTCGTTCTGATAGAACCTTAGAAGGGAAGGATCATCATAGATGACTCCCTCGAATAAGCATACTTGTTCGGCTGAGTTAAGTTGCTTATATTCATCGGCCTCGTGAGATCCTCCGCAGTAATCGCAGATTAGGTAGGGGTTTTTCAGCCCACACTCTCGACTAGGTGTTTCGAGGTAGGAAATTTGATTGCAAGCCCTTTTTAGGCGCCCCCTGAATGTGGGTTGCATTGTTTCCGAAATGGAAGAAATGTTTATGGGTGGTGACATGTCATCCCACAGATCATCTTGGTATTGGACATATTCTTTAATACGAATCCATCCTTCTTCTTCGGTGAGAGAGTGGAAGATGAATTAAGTGAACTGGTCAAGTTTCCTACGGTCGTCCTAGGATATGTTATCATGAAAGATTTATACTAGAAGCCATTTCTGTATTCCATGATGAGGGACTTGTTTGATTAAGTCCTGGAAACGGATCCAGGCACTTTTGATGGGTTCGTCGTCCCCTTGTTTGAATCGAAGGATTAAGTCTCTAAGGGCCGAGGTACGTCTAACTAAAAAGAAATGGTCGAGGAATCATGATACGAGCTGATCCTATGTCGTGATTTGAGTGGGTGGTATTCTGTCAAGCCATTCTGCCGCTTTTCCTTTCAGGGAGAAGTGGAAGAATCTTAACCTAGATGTATCCCTTGTGGCTCCATCTTCTTGTATGTTATCAACGATACTTAAATAGTGTTTAGCATGACGGAGGGGGACCTCGATTTTCAGTCCCTGGAATGTACATGTATTTTGAATCAACCAGACGTCGCGTGAGTCAACGATTCTTCCAGTTTGTTCGGTTAGAACGGTGATTGGATTATGGAAACTAGAGGATGTGGGGCGAGAATGTTCATGCAAGGTTTTGGGAGGGGTTAGCGGTTTAGGTCCGGTGTTGTTGGACGAAGATGCTTCATCATTAAAGAGGTTTCTCTCGGCAATCGCAAGGGATTCGTTTTGATGTGATCGCAAGGCGGCTCTTTTAAGCCTTTAGAATTCTCTTTCGGGTTCGTCGAGAGGTTTTGTTAACCTTTTAACGGTGCTACGTGTCACGGTGACAGATTTACTAAACAGATAAAACAAAGAAATGATAGACTACGAGAAAGCTAATACGCGGAATTAAATTCTCACTTAAAAGGATTTAAGCGAGTAGAACTAAGCTAAACTATGATCAAAACCTAACTATTCCTTAGGCGACGGTGCCAAAAACTTGATGCGGTGGTCGTAGGACTTCTACACGAAGTTTTACAACTCCCTAGGCATAGCACCTAATCGTTGTAGTAGTAGTATAGGCAAGACTCGGGGGGGTTGTTATCGTTTACTCGGGGAATAAGTTGGGAATGATTGATCACGGTCTAACAAAATTCTAAGGGTTAAGAGAAGATTCTTTTTGTATTTTTATGTTTTATGGAAAGCAGGTAAATCATATATTTGAGAGGAGGTTTGGTTTTAGCTAATAAACTAAATAACAACTACGCTAGTGGTGATAACAATAAGATAAAAGATTATGCTTATTTAATCATGTATTACTCCCTAGATTGCTTCTCCTAATGTTGTTGCTTTCACACTTGTAATGATCTATGTAATTATTTCCTAAGTCATGAACGAATTACATGAACTCGTCGTCTATTTAATATTCCGTTAGATCAATGCACAAGTAAGGTAGTATGAAGACTATTACAAGGCCTCTACGAGTATATTAAATGCATGTGAAATATATTAAGAGTGGATCAACCATATTAGGGGGTAAGGTAGTATGAAGACTGTTACTCAATGGTATCCTTTCTATATAATCATGTTTTCCTAGACATATCAATAGCGATACAGATAAAAGCTGGTTTTCTAAGACCTAACATGCATATCCATCACAAAAAGCAACACCACTAAGATCTACATTCTAGGTTTCATACAATCATAAATAAACACAATAGGAGGTTTAGCCAAGCATGTTAAAGATAAAGCAAGAACAATAAATAATCACACAACAAGACATATTAAACGATTAAGTAAACCTTACTTGATTAAAACATGAGTTAGAGGAAGTACAATAGGGTTTTTTGGCTCTAAAATCGTCCTTAACAGCTGCTAAACGAACTAGGGTTCGTACCCTCTTTTTATTCTAAAGTTACACACTCAAAACCTTAAATTCGGGTTTATACATATAGGAAAATCACTGTGACGGCGTCGCGTTTTAGTCATGAGAGAGAATATTCTAGATAATGGGTTGGGTCGTGTACTTTGACACCGTCGTGAGATCCAGTGACGCCGTCTTGGTCTTCGTTGTGACAGCGTCACGTTATATTGGTGACGTCGTCTCCAGCTGTTGAGAATATTATCTTGAGTGACGTTGGTGTAGGTCCGTAGTCTTGTCCGTTTCTTCTCCAAATGAGCCCAAATCACGTGTAATTCTTCCAAATGTCTTCCAAATGCGAAATACTTGAAAAGGAACGATTAAGTACCTATTTTGGGCATAAATGCATGATTTAGGGGGTTAAACGACCCCAAAAAAGTGTATAAAATGACACCTCATCATATACGCCGTATTGGGAAGTGATAATACGCTTTTTATTATGAAGAGTTGGCGCTAATACGCTGTATCTCTTTTTGTGGATACGGCGTATTGGTCAGAAATCGTCAATCTTCAAATATCATCCTTTTAGCTCCAAAATATGCGCCTTTTAGCATGTCTTCACAAATTACTCCGTAATTCCTGCAAATAACACTTTTAAGCAATTAAGTACAAATTCTTGCAATAATTATATAAAAGTGGGTAACTTATTTGGGATAAATGATAGTATAAATGTGATGTTATTTGATGTCATCAGGGAGATTATCAATGATTTGTTCATCATTGGTGTGACTGGAATGTTCATAATGATCATCATTTAAGATTTCATCATTTTGAACAGATTGATCATTTTGATTAGTTTAGCCATTTTGGTCAGATGAAACTTTAGTTTCAAGAGCAACTGGTTCAGGACATTTATAGGGTTCTATGAAGGACACATCATTATTGTTTGTTTAATACCTTTGAGAAGGCTCATAAGGATGAAGATATTCATTAGGTGGATATCTTTCATTTTCAGCAATGTTGATGTTGTCAACTGAAGGTTTTGAGAATTTGATAGCATCAGGGCTTTCATCAAATGTGATGTGATAGGTTTCTTCAGTTTGCTGTCTTCTGGTGTTGAAGACTTTGAATATAACACCCTGTGTTTTCAAGTCATTGACGATGACGATAAATCCGCAATGTACCTTTTGTATTGTACGCATTTGCTTTAAATCATAAGCGTTAAGTTAAATCGCGTACGCCAAAAATTAGCGTTCAATGTAAACGGGCACCAAACAATTAAATGTTTACATCAAGCAAGGGTTATATAATTATTTTGAGGATAATTATTAACTTTGTTCATTTTATTTTTATCGGATACGTAAAGTGTATACGTTTCGCGATAAATTGCGTTTAGGCACTCCCGGAACCACAAAAACTTTCCTACGCTTCAACAAATACCCACTTTTATACCCAATACATAAAAATTACAAAATATATCATCTACATCTTATGTATTGCCGAAAATCTTGCAACTTGTACAAGTATTATAACAAAACTTATCCACTTTGGTCATATATGCACCTTACTTCATTTATGCAACACCATACCTTGCTTACTTTGACTAAGGGCCATACCCATGACCATTCCTAAGACTATGAGCCATTCCTATGACCTAAACATGTTCCTTTGACTAGTTTACCACCTTATATACATGTATACATAAGGGAAGTAACTCATATGCTTTACACTTAACTAGAAAACCAAAACAAACCTCCCTTTGTGCTCTCTATATGCTACGGCATAACACAAGCTCCCAACCAAACCCATACAAAATTTTCTACAATCCATACACTTCTATATACACCTATTCTAAGATATACTAAGGCATTTGCAAGCATTGAATCACCATTTCCAAGTATTTCTCAAGTAAAAGGAAGTTAGGGTTCTATTAAGGAAAGCTAGGGTTTCTTAAGTGCAAGCTTGGTTTTTGTGGCTAAACAAGGGTTAGTATTGCACTCATATCATTCTACCTCTTTAAGGTCTTTTTAAACTCTTTATGGTCTTGATAATTTCCACTTTATGCATATGATTATTCTTTATAGCTTAAATCACCATTTAGGTTTTATTCATGAAAATGAAGTATATACTTGAAATGATCATTTTACACACTTATATACATGTGGTGTTATTACTTACATCATGTTAAAAAGGATGAGAAAATATTGTATCAAGTTATTTTGGTGTAAAAATGATTATGGGTTAATTAGGGTTTTCATAGTTTCATAATATGTTTTAAGTTAAAGAAATACATAAGACATGTTAATATTGATTATGGACTCTTAATCATGTTAATAGAACACTAAAATAAAGTCTTATGGAAAGAAATACACTTGTACACACTTGGTTATCGTTATAATATGATTTTTGACAAAACTAGTTAAATTAAGGCTCACTCAGTAAAGTGAGTTTTTAAGTATGTTATGGATTTGTTAACTTGGATCAAACTTGGACATATGAGGACTTTATGACAAAGGACAATTTAAATATATGTATGATTTATACAATATATGATATATGAGACATGGTGGTTAAATACAAAGTAATAAGTATAAAGAAAAGATCAAAAAATGGATCTCAACAAACTCAGCCAACATTCTGTCCAAACGTGGTCGAAGTTTTCCATATCCATTTATGTTTTTAATAGATAATACATTTACACGACGTCGAAAAGGTAAGAAATGGTTAAACGGATTAATATCGAAAAGTTACGTTAAAACGGAGTTATACGTTAATAAACGAAGTCGTAAGTAAATTTTTATAAAAACATTTTTATAAAATTTATAAACAGCAATTTTTAATATTTTTAATAAATAATTCACATTTTTAGGATTCCAAAATGATAAGAATCGTAACTTTTCAATTAATAACGAACGAGTTATGAATTTCGCGAATTTACGACAAATAATACTTTTATAAAACTATTTTTTATAAAAAGTTATTATTCATGACAGAAGTTATATTTTGTTAACCACTCATTAAAAATATAGAACTGTTCAATACGAGAAAGTTTCCTCGAAAGAATTGTTAAAAACGGAGCTATAACGAATAAAATACGACATTTACGGGTTTTACGACAACAAATACGAATTATATAAAACACATGTCTGTTATGAACAGTAAAAGTTACTGTTCATCAGGGGAGAAAATTTATGAAAATATCAAATATCGATAACCCGACTTAATACGAAAAAGTATGGGGAAATAAGAACGCAACGAAAGAATTCGGGTTTTAAAAACGCGAAAGTTACGCCGTTTTTACTAAAAAGGTAATTATAAACGTTTTTACTTATTAAACACAATTTTACCAAAACCATTAGTTGGTGATTGAGCTATATAGAATATTATGTGGTTATCAAAGTACTATATTAATAGGGAGTTTCATAATTGAGGCTACTTTCGCGATGCGATTCGACGAGTTGTTGGATTTACGATTTAAAGTGTCCTAACTCTCGAAGTCATGTCCTGAACTCGCTGTTATTATGATAGCCGACGGATAGTACGAGATAACAACTATAAGATTAGATTCAAGTACTTGGTACTTATACGACCTATGATAATTTAGGTTGCATTCGATCTTTTACGTGACGCTTTATCTGCGGTATTTGGATTATCTGAACTCAAGGTGAGTTCATAGCCCCACATTTTTACGATTTCATATGATTTAATAATTATGGGGTGGAAACATGCTTTGTTTCATAAAATTGGACGTAAGTATTGATTTACATGTTTGCCTAAGTAGCGATAACCCAAGTTAAGCCCATATCATGAACTGTCAATTGCATAGATGTAGTTGGGAATTACACTATGTGAGCGCGAATGTTATTTAATAGATCTATTCGGGAAACGACCTCCCCGTTCGGGTGACTAGCTATCACCGTGAACGAACGTTATAGCATGTCGAATTTTGGATGTTTAGGGTTAGACATCCGGATGGGCGTAAATTGCAATATATAGTTTAATTGCAAGAAAGATTGTCGAGCTTCAGTTGTAATGAGCTTAGTGTAATGTAATCTAGTTTTTGTGAGATCATGGAGATGTTGCATTATCACTAAAAAGACTTTGCGGGTCTGATATTATGATTTATCAAACCTATGAATTCACCAACAATTTTGTTGACGTTTTTAAGCAATGTTTTCAGGAGATCAATAGGCATGGGATGCCAAGGATGCATTGGGTTATATTTTGGATTGCACGCTTAAAGATTTAGGTGCATCATATTTGGGGAAATGTATTGTCAACTTTTGTAATATTCGGCAATGAACAAGTAAAGCTATATGCTTTTGTATTAAATCTTTCAATTAAATCCAATGTATCATTTTAAACGACTTTTTGTGTCGTTCTTATATATCTTGTGCTATTGATCTTGAAGTAACACGCCCCGGACCCTGATTCCGCTGCGACCCAATTTGGGGGTGTTACATTGAATGCCTTGGAGACTAGTGATTATCCAAAAAGATAACCATCATCATCTTTTTTATCAAACTTTCCTAGGTGATCTTTATGATTATTGATGTAAACAGGGCATCCAAGACATGAAGAAAGTTGATGTTTGGGATTCTCTTACGAAAAATTTCATAAGGAGTTTTAAGATGTCTTTTCACAATGGTAGATCTTTTTTGAGTGTAGCAAGTAGTGGCTACAGCTTCAGTCCAGTATTGTTTTGAGAAGACATATCCTGAAAGCATTGTTCTTACAGCTTTTATGAGGGTTCTATTTTTCCTTTTAGCAACACCATTTTGTTCAGGTGTCTAGGGAGAGGAAAAGTTTTGAGAAATCCCTTTTTCATCACAGAAGTTGACGAGGATGTTATTTTTGAATTCAGTACCATTGTCAATTCTGAGTTGTTTGACTTTGATGTCATTTTGATTTTCAATTCTTTTGATAAAGGACATGATAGTTTCAGGTGCTTGACTTTTTTTCTTCAGGAGGTATACCCAGGTGTACCTTGAGTACTCATCAACAATGACAAGGGTCTACTTTTCATGGTTAATGGACCTAGGAGTTACAGGTCCAAATAAATCCATGTGAAGAAGATGAAGATATTTCTTGATAGAAGATGTCTGTTTAGTTTTGAAGCTTGCCTTATGATGCTTTCCCTTTTCACATGATGAACATGATTTGTCCTTTGAGTAGACAAGTGAGGGAAGACCAATAACAAGATTTTGTTTTACTAGTTTGTTGATAGTTTTGAAGTTTAGATGAGCAAGTCTTTATGACAAAGCCAGTTGAGATTTTTAGAAGCTTTGGCAAAGAAGCAAGATTCTTGAGTAGAAGATGTCATGTCAAGAACATATACATCTCTTACTCTTGGAGCAATCATTACAATTTCTTTATTAGATTTGAAGATTGTTCCTCTTTTCTCATCAAACTGAACAATATACTTAGCATCACAGAGTTGACTGATGCTAATTAAATTGTATTTAAGACCATTCACAAATGCTACTTTTGTGAAAACTATACCATTACATTTGATTGAACCATATCCTTTAGTGACGCATGTTGAGTCATCTCCAAACACCACTTTAGGTCCTGGTTGTTCCTCATATTTGTGTAGGTAACTCTTGACACCATTCATATGCTTTGAACATCCACTGTCCAGGTACCAGATGGGCTTCCTAATGTCACACTGCACAAATACGTTCAGAATGCTTAGTTTTTCTTAAAAACTCACATTCTAGTGGGAGTCTTGAATCTGTTAGCATTAGATGATTCAGCCCTAGTTGATTTTAGAGCTTTAGCCTTTTTGGCTTGAAGTGCTTTACCTCTTTTGAACCATTTAATATCATAGTGATCGGTTGTAGTATTAGTTGAGCTACCACAAGCTTCACATCTTTTGAAGGCATGTTAAGGATTTCTTAGATTGATCTCTCTTTCTAGATAGATAATCCTGTTATGACCATTTGTGTCATGGTCATAACTTCTACATAATCTACATACGGGATAGTATAAACATTCATTAGATAAATGATCTATACATCCATAGTGTATGCAAGGTGGAAAGAAACATTTTGATGGTCTTGGGATATGAGATCTTGATGAAGATCTACCCAGACTTTTGAGATGCTGAGACATATTCATGGTGGAAATGTATTTAGCATGATCATAGGTTCTGTGATCAGTTCTCTTACACTTTTTACAAAACAGAACCTTGTAACAATTCTCTAAGAGATGATTGTTTAGGCCACACAAATCATGACTCTTTTTGAATTGTGTTTTGTATTTATTTTGAAGTGCATTTTGTAGAACCTGTTGATTATTTCTGGAGTAAGATGACTGATTCTTGCTAATTTGTAATTTTAGGTCGTTAAGTTCTTTTATTGCAATAGCCAAAGGAGGATCATCATTAATTTTTACACTCTTTAGTTTACCAGGAGCTGAGTTAACTTTTAAAGCTGAATAGCTTTTGTTACCCTTAGTAGGAGCTGAGGATGGTTCATTTATTTTGACACCTTTTAAAGTTTCAACTTTGAATGTGGATTCTGACCTCAAAATTGATTTGATAGTCTTTGATCTAGAAATAGGTTTAGCACCATCCAATTTCTTCAGTAGAGGAAGAGGGGTGCTACAGACTAAAGATTCATCAGCTGAATCATACCCAGTCACTAAAGAGTCAGTTACAACAAGTAAAGGATCAGTTGGGTTTCTTTGTGACTCAGCTGGGAGTATCCTACCAGTATCATGATTTGGCAAAATAAAACCTTCCGCTTTAGACAACCAGGGTCTTTCAACACTAGGTATGGACACTTTTGTGTCATCAGTTTAGGATTTTACAAAGACTAGGTCTTTTTGCCCAGAACTGGAGGGATCTTCAGTGAGTTGATCAACTCCTAGAATTCTCTTCTTTTGAAATGGGATTTGTTCACTAATACACTGATATACATTGTTAGAACTGTTAAGCCATGTTTTAGTGATTGTTGTTATCTCTTTTAGTTCTGTTCTTAAGTTTTTATTCTCTTTGAGAATCTCAGTGTTTACATACTGCATGGTAAGAAAAATCAAGTTTTGCTTGTTTTAATACTAAACGTTGTTCTTTGCATGCATTCAGTTCATGAACAAGATCTCTATGTTTTGATAACAGATTATTTCTTTGTTCTTTAACATAATATAGATCGATACACAAATAATCTAGATAGGTTTTTGATGACATCAAATAACGTCTATTTTATAGTATCACTTATCCCATGTATATTACCTATTTTGTATAATTATTGAAAAGAATTGTTACTTAATCATTTGTATTTAATAATTTTAGTAATTATGGAGTACCTGGTGAAGTTATGCTAAAAGGCACGCATTTTGGAGCATAAACAAAGAGTTCAAGAAAGTCTACTGATCTGACAGCCAATACGCCGTATTATTCTAGCCCTATACGACGTATCCAATACTTTGACGAATCAAAAGACCATTGCCTGACTTTGAAGAATACGTCATATATAATACTTTGGTCAACGAAGAAGAATCAACTAGTTTTACCTTAATACGTCGTATCCATCAAGAAGATACGGCATATCCGTGCCTACACTTCACCAGATACCACGAAGGATTTAAGTCTAATACGCCATATCCAGGAACATCAATACGCCATATTTAAGATTTATTATACATGAAGCTTCTGAAAGATATCAAACGTGGTCCTTACTCTAAGAAACCTCAATACGCCGTATCCCACATCGCTCGATACGGCGTATCAATCCGACTACCAGACCCTATATATAGACGACCCTGAACTCAGTTTTAGGTATGCAAGTGAATCCCTAAACCACCAAGTCGACCAAAAGATGAATAAAGGAGCCTAGAAGGTCAGAAAAGAGCCTCCAAATCATAGGAAAAATCTTGTAATCTTCGCGCAACCGAATACGCGTTCGATTAAGGTTTCTTTATTTTAATCGTTCATATATCAAACTGTGTGTATTTTTACAATGACTATCGGCTGATACCTTTAGGTATCATCCATGTTTATGAAGATCTAATGTTTGGTTTGTTTATCTTGATTGCTTAATTTATCGTTGATTGTTGTTTATGTTTATCAATTTATATTCGTTTACGTGCTTAAGTATGCGACCTATCATTCAACTGGGTCTAGTCCTACATATTTAATGCGCTGCAACTTCGGTGTTGTTTGGGCGTAGGCTAAGAGTCTGGGATAGCTCTCCATATTATAATTTATATATCTAGAATCATAGGATCACAAATATTGACCTATCCTTGCCTTTAGTTTAGTGAGCTTAGTTGAGCCATAAGGTGACCTTGGTATCAACGAGTATGTTCTTATTCCATTGGTAAGGACTCGGACAGTGGACTACTAGTATATAAAGAGTCGTTAAGCAGTAAGTGGGTAAAGTCTCCATGAGCTAGGGTTTAGTAAGAGCACCATTATTAATCTCCTAAGGTAGATTATAATCAACAAATGTTTGCCTTGTGCGGATGCGTCTAATTATGACAGAATTAGCGTGTCTAGGTCTTAGGAAGAAGTACCGCCTAAGTCTAGGAATGATATGCCCTTCGAGATAAGATAATCATTACACTATGAAACAAACCAGTGTTTTATCGGATTATTCATGGTTTATACATTTTCCTTACATTAGTTCTCGACCGCTTCTCTATCGTTTTTTTGTCTTCTTGTGTGTGTTTATTGCTTTACTTGTCATCAAAACCTTAGGTTAGATAACTAAACCTCGTGCCAGTCTCTCAGGCTGAAAACCCCTCTTTTGCATTAGTTTTAGGTCTAACTTAGATAACTAAAATACTGATAGAATTAGGAATTAACGCTCTCACTCTTAGTGATCGATACCCTACTTACCAACGAAGCTACATCTTACCGGGTACACAGCCTGTTAAAGTGTTATTTTTATGTATTGTTGGCATAAAATAAATAGTAAAACTTGATACAATAATAACACCTATACAACGACACATCAAGATTTTGGCACCACTGCCGGGGAGTGAAGTTGTTTAATTCTTATTTATTAGTGTTTTAGTTTAGTTTAGTTTAGATTAATTTGCATATTTGTGTATTTGTTTGTGTGTTTAATTTCCTGCATTGTATATTTTTGCATATTATGTGTTTGTGTCTTTTCTACATTATTCAAAGTACGCTGTAAAAAAATTTCAAACCAATACGGCGTATTCAATTTATTGGATACGGCGTATAATTTTTTTTTCAAACCAATACAACGTATTCAACTCTATCATCAATACGGCGTATTCAGTTCACTGAATACGGCGTATTAAGCTATTTGACAGTTTTCTTTCCTAGCAAATTTAATATAGGTTAAATTGGACGACCCCAACATTACTATGGAGGAATACATCAGGCTTGAGGAAGAAAAAGCTCGAAAACATAGGAAAGTGTTTAACTGGGAAACTGCTAAGTATGGTAAGATCTGGTATGATGAAGACGTTTACGATCTCAGATCCGTTGAAACTGAATTCCCAGCTACAGTCTTCAATGATAAGTTAACATCTGAAGAAGCACTCTCGTGTGAACCCACGGTAAGTTCTCTTAATGATGAAATTGACTTTAGAATATCATTTGACGAATCCGACGATGAAGATTACACGGTAGTTTTTGACAAAAACTCTTTTTCTTATAATATATTTCTACCAATGATTTGAAAACGGATTCGGAAAATGATAATGAAACAGTCAATAAGCCTTTATTTCTATCACCCAAGCCCAAGGTCAGTTATTTTGATGATTTAGACTTCTTTAAAGATTTCGAGAATGAATTTTTGGCCATTGTTTACAATGATGCTCTAACGTCTAAATCAGATTCCTCAACTGAACCTGTTGTAATTCCTCAACGTATCGATGAATTTAATTTAAAAGATGAAACATCATTTTCTAAATGTGATTAAGAAGAACAAAACATTTTAAACTTTAATAATCTATTTCCTTTTAACGTAATTTATCCTAATGATTCAAAGTCGGATAAGGACAATGATGATGATAAAGTCGATATTAAACACTCTTCAGGGGATTTATCTGTCAAACCATTACTTGATGTAATAAATTCTGATGATGGTGCCTATGTACATGGGTCAAATAAGCTTTTGGAAACAAGTCATGATAAATCTAATAAGTTTTTCAAAACTGAAACTTTTATCAAGAAATTAAATGTTAATCTCATGACTTGGAATCGTCTTAACAAAGGGATGTCATTCATTTTCCTAATCAAGAATTTGTATGTGCCATTTGGCATCTCGTTCGACCCCAAATTGTTTTATAAGGATGGGATTAAATTAGGGCAAGTCTAACTTAAAGACTTTTCTGTTAACAAAAGTGCTTGCCAGCAGATAACCCAGAATGTATTTTCAATTTTGTTATCGAGTATGTCTTCCCAGGCTGTCTATACGGCGTATCCAAAACCCATGGATACGGCGTATTGACTCTCTGGACATTATCCAGTCTTTATTTTCAGCACAGTCTATATGGCGTATTCGTTAAACGAATACAGCGTATTGGATATAGGTATCAATACGGCGTATCCAGGGGTATGGATATGGCGTATCAACTTCCTGTATAGTTTTAGGTTTATATTTTGAGTCTAACCAAATGAATACACGGCGATAGAATTGCATTTGTTTTCTAAGAATTTACACAGGACCTCGTGAAAGAAAATCAATGAATGTTGGTGGAGAATTTACAAATTTGGAAATCTTGAAGTGTTGGAGTCTTGAAACTTCAAGGCAGCTATTCAACATGAATTCTTGCTCAATAAACTCAACATGGAGAATCACTACCGAGCAAATATTAGGAGAGTTTCTCATTCTAATTCTTTTTAATTCCCGTATTTAATGTTTTATATATACAACAAGGATGTTGTATAATTCAAGTAGGGGATGGGAATTAGAATGTTTACTTGTCCTATTTTTCACATTAAAATGCTTAAATGATGCTTAAATTTATTTTTTTTTCCATGCATACTTTTGTGAAATTACTTGATACATAACCAGCACACAATAACCCTTGTTAGATATTGTGAGAATTTAGCCTATCTGTTTCTAAATGTTTACCCAAATTCTACAAAATATGAGTGTGCCGGTGATGTTGTAGACTTTAGAACCTGGCTTGGTATATCATTCGAGACCATAATAATGAGTATTATGGATTTAATTGGAGTAACTTGTTTAAATAGGTAAATTTTAGGATTACACCCAAATCGCCTTTCCATGTTGCTTATTAACTAACTATACCGGTTAGTTAACCTCCAGTTTAAACCCTTTTCCACTCTCTTATTTAGAGTGAAGATCCACTAGAACAACCCGTAGAGCCAATCCTTTAGGAATTACACCAACTATTTGTTTCGTTACACCCTTACACCTTAACCTACCCTGTTAGATTAAGTTTAATTTATAGTTGTTAGTTGCTTAAAGTGTAAAGTTTGTATTTCCCAAGTCTTGTGTCATTTTATATCTTTGGTGCAGTTGGAAATTTGCACATTGCAAATGGGAATGTATATTAGTAGTCAAAACTTATGTGATTTTACTACCATCATAATTATTGGTGAATCCGAATAATGAAGGAACTATCGAAGGAATTATCTAGAATTATTATGATCGTAAAGATGGTGAAACTACACCGAGATTTGAGGTATTGGTAAAAGAAAAAAAATCAAAAATAAATCAAAAATAAAAAAATGAGAAAAATTGTAACAAAAAAGAATGAAAGTTTGAAGATAATCGTTTCACAACTATCAAAGGAATTACACGAATGATCGATTATTCGTTGATACGCAACAAAAATCAACGATGTAAAGTATTGTACAAAGTGGAAGATATCGCCACTTGCCTTGTAGAGTATGTAAAGTTTTGGGATGATTGGGAAGTTGACCGTTATGGGAACGCTAACTTAGGTTGTTGTTTTTTATCGATGATCAAGACGTTGTATATAGTTGTGTCTTTATCATGATAACAGTCAAGAAAACTGTCTAGCAACTTGTACTTTAGGCTTAATCTATTTGTTTCTTGATTTTTATTTAACAATAATTTACTTCCCTCTTACGTGATGATTAGCCGTTGGTTCTACGCGAATGTGGATGTGATTGAGCGTGCATGTCTATTCCGTCGTTACGGCCATGTATGCATGTCTCAGCTGCCTCGTTGGTTTATGTTGGGATTCTAGATTTGATGAGACAAAATAAATAAAAGACTGAAACATGAGGACTAAATCTAGCAGATTGGAATTCTACAAGCTGGTGGAGAATTATGGAAGATTTGGTCAAAGATATCAAAAAATGAAGATCTTCTTAAGAAGATAAAGATAACAGAAGATATTTCTTAATGTTTAAAAGATTTAATTGTTTATATCTTTATGTTAACTTCCTTTGTAAGTCATGATCTCTCAATATAAAGAGATCATAGACACATAGTTTTAGTATCCAGAAAAGTGTGTGTACATAGAAAAACATATGTGTGTGTATCTCAAGGGAGATGTAGACGTCTATAGTGGTGTGGTGTAGCCTCAAGGTAATCAAGGTTTTCCTTGATCCCTGTTACTGTTAGAGATAGGTAACTGTATTATTCTAATCAAATAATATTGAGGCTTGGTGGAAATGTTTAATGATAAAACCTTGTTTGATAATATACTGTTCTTTATTATTCCGCTACATATTTATATTATCTGTAAAACATATCCTAGATGGGCTTAAACGATCTTCACAAGTGGTATCAGAGCCTCGTGGCTCTCGATCTAAGATCATTGGGAAGTTGACCGTTATGGGAACGCCAACTTAGGTTGTTATTTTTTATCAATGATCAAGACGTTGTAAATAGTTGTGTCTTTGTCATGGTAATGGTCGGGAAAAAGTGTCTAGCAACTTGTATCTTAAGTCTTAATCTACTTGTTTCTTGATTTTTATTTAACAACAATTTACTTCCCTCTCAACTAATGATTAACCATGGGTTTTACGTAAATGAGGATGTGATAGAGCATGCATGTCCTCTTCGTAGTTACGGAACCATGTATGCCATGTTCTCAGCTGCTTTTATCTTAGATGGGCTTAAACGATCTTCATAGTTTACAACTTTTAGTGAAAGTTAGAAGGTCCCTACCCTATATCGTTCTTCATCTTAACCGTTGGTTAAATTCGAATGGGGATATGATCAAACACACATGTCTATTCTGTCGTTATGGCCATGTATGTGTGCTTTAGCTGCCCTGTTGGAGTGGTACTTCTGGTGAAAGATTGTAGAATGATAACCGTAAGCCTTTCCATACAAAAACCCATATTTACCTTTATAAAGTTGTTACTCATTAGCTTTAGTGATGGAGATGTGTATCCTTGCCAAGCTTATGATAGAATACTTGTCACGACCGAGTAATTGAGCGAATTAGTTACATGTTGCCACATAGATTAGTTGAGTAATTTGAGTGTTTTCATATTCTTATTTCGTGAGGTGTTTGGTTGTGTACTTGTAATAGATCGAATAAATGCTTTAACGGAAAATATCCTTATGGATACATTTTTATAGACTTCTAAAGGCTACTTGAGGACAAGTAGGATTCAAGTGGGGGATATTTAATGACATCAAATAACTTCTATTTTATAGTATCATTTATCCTATGTATATTACCCATTTTGTATAATTATTGCAAAGAATTGATACTTAATCATTTGTATTTAAGAATTATAGTAATTATGGAGTACTTGGTGAAGTTATGCTAAAAGGCATGCATTTTGGAGCATAAACAAAGAGTTCGAGAAATTCTACTGATCTGACAGCCAATACGCCGTATTATTCTAGACCTATACGACGTATCCAAGAATTTGACGAATCAAAAGACCATTGCCTAACTTTGAAGAATACGCCATATATAATACTTTGGTCAATGAAGAAGAATCAACTGGTTTTACCTCAATATGCTGTATCCATCAAGAAGATACGGCGTATACGTGCCTACACTTCACCAGATACCATAAAGGATTTAAGTCTAATACGTCGTATCCAGGAACATCAATACGCCATATTCAAGATTTATTATACACGAAGCTTCTAAAAGATATAAAACGTGGTCCTTACTCCAAGAAACCTCAATACGCCGTATCCCAAATCGCTCGATACGGCGTATCGAACCGACTACCAGACACTATATATAGACGACCCTAAACTCAGTTTTAGGTATGCAAGTGAATCCCTAAACCACCAAGTCGACCAAGAGACGAATAAAGGAGCCTAGAAGGTCAGAAAAGAGCCGCAGGATCATAGGAAAACTCTTGTAATCTTCACGTAACCGAATACTCATTGGATGAAGGTTTCTTTATTTTAATTGTTCATATATCAACCCGTGTGTATTTTTACAATGACTATCGGCTGATACCTTTAGGTATCAGCCATGTTTTTGAAGATCTAATGTTTGGTGTGTTTATCTTGATTGCTTAATTTATCATTGATTGTTATTTATGTAAATCAATTTATATTCGTTTACATGCTTAAGTATGCGACCTATCATTCAACTAGATCTAGTCCTACATATTTAATACGCTGCAACTTCGGTGTTGTTTGGGCGTAGGCTAAGAGTCCGGGATAGCTCTCCATATTATAATTTATATATCTAGAATCATAGAATCATAAATATTTACCTATCCTTGCCTTTAGTTTAGTGAGCTTAGTTGAGCCATAAGGTTACCTTGGTATCAACGAGTACGTTCTTATTCCATTAGGAAGGACTCGGACAGTGGAATACTAGTATATAAAGAGCCGTTAAGCAGTAAGTAGGTAAAGTCTCCACGAGCTATGATTTAGTAAGAGCACCCTTATTAATCTCCTAAGATAGATTATAATCAACAAATGCTTGCTTTATGCAGATGCGTCTAATTGTGACAGGATTAGCGTGTCTAGGTCTTAGGAAGAAGTACCGCCTAAGTCTAAGAATGATATGCCCCTTCGAGATAAGACAATCATTGCACTAAATAAACAAACCTGTGTTTTATCAGATTATTCATGGTTGATATGTCTTCCTTACATTAGTTCTTAACCATTCCTTTATCGTTTGTTTATCATCTTGTGTGTGTTTATTGCTTTACTTGTCATCAAAACCTTAGGTTAGATATACAAAACCGTGCCAGTCTCTCAGGATGAAACCCCCCTTTTGCATTAGTTTTAGGTTTAACTTAGATAACTAAAATACTAATAGATTAGATATTAACACTCTCGCTCTTAGTGATCGACACCCTACTTACCACAAAACTCCATCTGACCGGGTACACTGCCCGTTAAAGTTTTGTTTTTAGGTATAGTCGACATAAAATAAATAGTAAAACTTAATACATAAATAACACCTACACAACGACACATCAATGGGTAATTACCAACACATGTATATCTATCGATTATGCTAAGGACGCCTTTCAAACTATAATCCTAGGCATAACAAGTGCATTAAGATAGGCTTGTGGTCAATGTTCATGCAAATAAACTTCCCCTAATCAAGTCGTTAGATGTGAGATTAGGTCTTAAACACATAATCATTCAGGTTGTCTAGCAATTTACTATCTAATTCTCACACGTCTAGTATTGATTCACGACTTAAAATCAACCACAACAATCAACCCTTTTGGCCTTTATCGACTGAGATGATCAACCAAATGATAGACAATAATTCGAATAATAACATATCAAGCATACAAGCATAAACATAGAAAGCATATCAATACAACCAAGACTATATCATATTCATCGTAAAGCCCAAACAAACATAACTGACTACTCCATAATCACATAAATGAAACACATATCAAACTTCATGAATTTAGTAGATATCATATAAAACGAGTTATAGAGTTATACCAAAGTTATAAGAGAGAATCATGGCGTTACAAGTTTTCCCAACAAAAACTAACTAGCACAATACCCATATATACCAATTCCTTGAGTTCCAAACCCGTAGGTACTGTCACTATACTTCTGGGATCAAAGAATACTCCACCAATTCGTCCAACGTGGTGGTGATTATGTGAAATGGAGATTAAGGGTGAACTTGGTTTAACTTGCACCCTTGTGACTTTGGATCTTTTTCTTCTCAATTGTATGGAATAACCTATGGTTTGGGGCTATTAAATAGAGTCTAGGGGTGCGTAAAAACGTGAAGAACAAGGGTGGTAAGCCATATGATCGAACTCCATTGAATGCTAAGCTCATTTAAGAGCCTTTATCATAACTGCAAAAAAGTATGCCGCACTTATTAGAATGTGCGTCGCACATCAGGCATTTACAGCTCTTGACCAAATTTCAAGGGTGTAGATAATTGTTTTCCTTTCTGTGGCCGCCAGAATCAACTCAATCTGAGTTCGTATGACCGAGTTATGGCCAAAACAGTAGACATGTGTCGGGAATCCTTGAGCTTGAGTTTACTTATTCGTTTAAGCTCCATATCTTCGTGTATTCTTCCATTTTCTTTCATGACACATCACATGAACTTACAATGGCAAATATAGTCTATTAAGTATCGAATGTTTATATAATTAACCTATATATATATATATATATATATATATATATATATATATATATATATATATATATATATATATATATATATATATAGCTA
>BQNB010066714.1:0-34456 GCA_026074375.1 Tanacetum coccineum | reverse complement strand
TAAAAGAAGAAGAAGCTTGCTTGACCATAAAATTCAACAACTTTCTAAAGGTTCAAGTGAAGGATCTGGTATTATTCTAGAGGTTCCTGATGAGCCAAAGGACAATTCTGGTAGCTCAAGCAGCTTACTTTCTTAATCTGATAACGAAGTTCAAGATGTCTCCAATGATGAGGAAAACAAATCTGAGAAAAAAAACTGATGCAGAAGTTGCAGTAAAACAAGCTGGAAATGTACAAACCAGTTTAACTCTGTCATTTGTTAAACTCGAGATTCAATCAATGGTGGATGTTCCCATTCATCAAGAGGACCCAGCTGTCCAAAGAACTCCACTCATTGACACTGTTACCTCAATGGTTACTGATAAGATAACATCAACACCCACACCCCACCCACACAAGCTCAAGTTCAAATGTGTTCGACCTCTTGCTGGAAAGACAGTTAAGAGAATCTCAAAAGCTTTGTTGGTAGACGACTAAGAGATGTTGACTACAGACTTATTCAGAGAACTGAATGATCTCATCATTTCGATACTCAAGTCAATATCATCATATTTTTGTATAATATATCTTGTACATTATAATAAGTATCTAGTGTATCTTTCGTTGTTCAGTGACAAGTATAAAGTTTTTCAAGAGTTTTTTATTAATCTCAAAATCTTTCAAAATTTGGCATACTCGTCACTCACACGTACCCTCATAGCTTAAGGGGGAGCATTAATATGTTCCCCATTCGACTTGTGAATAATCAACATATTTTTCTCTTAGTTTTCCTACATATTCGAATCCATTGGTATCTAAAATACCAAAGGGTTTGAAATTTTTGATAAGGGGAGAAAATGTGATTTAAATATGAAAACTGATAAAAATATGATTTTGTAGACTCATGTGTATACTCCATCCTCCTTGTGCTAAACATTTTCGGTTAATCAATGCACATGTTGAGGGGGAGCGTTTCTGAATAGCAAAAACAATCAAGGTACAAAAAGCTTTGATATTTATATCACAAGTACCTGATTGAGTTTTTCAATTGATTTTATGGCAAGGTGAACTGTACCAAAAAGACTGACCATGTATTTAACTTTATCGAAGTTATAAGGTTGGTAAGGTTAGGTATTAGTTCCCATGATCCAGCCAGAACCGGAGGGATCTACGCAGGGACAATCCACTAGTTAGTGTAGAAGTCCTTAGGTATGACATAAAAAAGGAGTAAAAGTGAGAATAAGGGAATAGTACCGACTGAGATGGAGCTAGTACTAGAACAAACCCAACATGGTACTAGTCATGAAGTCTCGGTAAGCATTGAAGGGGTTAAAGAATGAAAAAGAATTGTAAGGATAAAGGGTGAAAAGAAAGAAGCCCTCCATATACTTAGGCAGAAACCGTGTCAATACATCTACTATTAAAATTACCATGATGATTACTGACATTGAAGAAAGCCATCATAGACCCAGTGATGCATGGTATGTGCTTAATTACACATAACTTTTACCTATAAAAACGATCCTAAATGACCAAAAACAGACATAAAATGCCAAATATATGTGTGTTTTGTTATTTGTGTTGTGCAGGTAACAGATATTCACTAAAGAACAAAAACGAAGCCAAAACCGACAAAACCAAGCACGGGAATGGAAAGAGCGTGAAAAGTCGAAGCCAAAGACGTGTGCATCTTAAATGGGCCAACCCGCACCCAAGTTAATAGGCCTTATCATAAGAGTTCCTACGCAATATCCTTGTGGTTTTGCCAGAACATCCGAGTGATACTTATGTATTCACAATGAAGATGGAAAAAATCTGCTTTGAGCCAACATCAACACAAGCTCTTCAGGGTAGGTGATTGTGAGGATCCTTAATGGGTCAAACTTGTGTCAACTCGATACAAATTCGGTCCAGATTATGATTTGTATGATTGATGAATTTTGATAAAAGCTTAACACTCTCGACGTGTCACAAAAAACACTTTCTCAAGTGACAATTCGATTGATTTTTAAATCAATTTTCCCCTTCAATTGGTAAGATGGTAACTAACTGATTCACTCTTATCGTGCTGTCTGCTTTGAGACGTTTTAAGAGAACGGGTAAGTAAGGCAATTCTGATGTCTATACATTAGAAGATCCGACACTTATACTGGAAATTCTGCCAAGGAGGATTCTTCTTAAGATTGAATATACCTGATCACAGGCACGATCCTTAAGGGATCTAGGGGTTTAATCTCAACCAAACTCGGGTGAATGACAAAGCCATATTCGTCCACAAGCTTTATTGCTAACTATTTTATTATAGGTTCAAGTAAAGAGGGAGATGGAGATACCTCGTTCCAGTGGAGTCAATTTCATAACTGCATGCTCATACTCGACCGACACATCTAAAGACCTCATAAAAGCTCAAGTATATGTTTCAAAGCTTCCGTAACTCTAATATCAAAGTCCTTTGAGTGGTGAGTATTAAAGTTAAAGGAACTTCAAGAACAACGAATAATCAAGCTTTTACTATCGTAGAAAGGTGATATGAGGGCATGCCGAGTCTAGTGTCACAAGCACAAGATTGGTGAAATGTCACTAAGAATGATGATTAGAGATTACTTTTGGCTGATGATCTCAAAGAGCTCAAGATTCACAAACAAGTCGTGTTAAGGAACAAGCTCGTGATTAAAGATCAAGGATAACTACAACAATGTGCAAGATATCAAATAAAGAATAAAAAAACTACGAGTAATACACAAGATCAATCAGAAGATTTCTAAGCTTAAGTTAGTATTTTCTGGGGTGACCACCCTTAGGGGGAGATTGTTAGAATTGAATAAGACTTCGTTTCACCTCATGTATTTTACCATTTATTGTAGGCGTAGTTAATCGTTTATTTGTATAAACATTCGGATTGGGTTCGGGTATAAAATCCCAAACGTGGTTAGCCAACCAAGGGCCTATGGGTCGGTTTGTAGTAAGACACTATTTAAGCTCTTGCACGCCATGGAAGAGGTGGTAGGCAGTTTATACACAAACACGTTCTCTCTCTAGAGGAGTGTTCATTTTTCTTTTTTCTCTATCTAGCATCCGACTTATCCACTAACCATTCGTTTGTGTGATGATATAAAATATCATACATAAAGATATCAGTCACTTTTATAAATATCGTTAAGATAGGCTCGTAGTATTAGTTTTTGGTTCTTAATAAGGTAAACTGGGCCATGCTCAAAAAAACCCACATATGCCTCATATGGTGGCTATAATGATATTTAGTACCCCTTCCACACTTGAGAGGGTTGGGTTGTTCACTTTTTTATTTTCTTAATCTAATATTGTCTCTTTTCCTTTCTCTCTCTAAGTGTTCAATCCTTTCACTCTCTCTCTAGATTTCTTATCATTTGATTATCTACAATTTGTATCAAGAGCCATGAGGTCATTTTGCTAGGTTTTGTGTGCGTTTTTTTTATTGTTTGGTGATTTATACGTGTTTAAATTCGGCGGTTTATACGTATTGAATTCGACGATTTATACGTTGGTGAATTTGGCGATTTATACGTGTTTGAATTTGGTGATTTATACGTGGGTGAATTCAGCGAATTATACGTGTTTGGATCTAGTGATTTATACGTGTGTATATCTGGCGATTTATACGTGAGGAAATCCAGCGATTTATATGTGTCTTTTATCCAGCGATTTATACGTGTCTTCAATCCAGCGATTTATACGTGTCACAATCCAACGATTTATACGTGTCTTCAATCTATGCGGATTTATACGTGTATTCAATCTAGCTATTTATACGTGTTTTACCAATCAGCGATTATATACTAAGTTTTTTCTTATAAGGTAGATTTATACGTTACACTTGGGTGACTTATACATTTACCTTTGGAGATTTATTGCTTTAGAGATTTATACGGTTTTTCTGTGATTTGTAAAATCCCGTGCTCATAAGTATCAGTACGAATTTAATTATTTTATTGGTTTTATCAAGAATTGTAAAATACCGTGATAATTCTTAAAATCAATCACTTTAAAGCAAACAACACTTAACAAAACAACTCTTTAATCACTAAACGATCAAAAGTTATTCTTTTCTCATTTAATCAATCGATTCAAAATGACAACTTTAGTTGAATTTAGGTCATTGCTGGTGCAACAAACGGTCCTTCCCATTGTGGAGAAATCTTTGTATGACTCTTGGAAAAGTCATATGAAACATTACATGGAGAATAGGGAGAATGGGAGAATGATACTTAGCTCAGTTCAGAATGGTCCACTTATTTGGCCTACTGTTACTGAAGAGGATGGTACCACTCGAACATAGAAGTATGAAGAACTTTCTACTACTAAAAAGATTCAAGCTGATTGCGATTGTAAAGATACTAATATCGTTCTTCAAGGTCTTCCATTGGATGTCTATGTATTTCAATCATCATAAAGTTCCAAAGGATTTGGGACAGAGTTAAGTTTTTGGGATGCAAGGAAACAAATTGTCATTACAAGAAAAAGAATGTAAATATGTATGCGAGTTTTGATATGTTTACCTTTGTGATGGTGTGTGAGAAACACTTATATACATACTAACTATAGATTTTCTCAACTAATCAACAACATGAAGTTATAAAATGTCAAATGAGAGCAGTAGTTTAATGTGAGTACAAGTTTTGAACAGTCTTCACAGAATAGAGTATAGTTTGTGAAGGGATGTAAAGTTGGCAAGAGATTTGCATACAACAAACTATGATCAATTATATTCATACCTTGAACAACATGAGGTACATGAAAATGAAACTCCCTTGATGCGTGAACGTTACCAAGATCCTCTTGCATTTGTTGCTAACTACAATCAACCACCACCTCAACTTACCAATTATCACTCTCAATACAATCCAACACATGTTCCTCAATAAACAAACAACATGATTCCACAAGTTCACTCTTCTCAATCTTTCTCACCAATGTATCTACCTACTCATCCATCTCAAACACAAATTAATCTTTCATCCGTTCCACCATCACATTCATATCAGTCTCAAATGAATCATCAAACCTCACCTTTCATACAAATGGCTCTTACAATTCACCTCAACCTTCAATACAACCATTGACTGAGTTCCCTCAAATGGACTCAGGTCTTGTTGTTCCTGTGTTTAATCTAGGAGATGATCTAATTGCCTGTCTCAATAAGGCAATGGCTTTTCTGACTGCTGTAGCTTCTTCAAGGTTCCCTTCAACCAACAATCAACTTAGAACTTCCTCTAATCTGAGAAACTAAGTTATGCTGATCTGGTAATAGTTATAAGGGTATTGTACTAGGTCAGGGGGAAAATGATACAGTGAGGGCAGGCATAGGGGTGGTTAAGTGTTTAATTTTTAAAGGTGAAAGTCACATGGCTAGCAATGTACTCAACCAAAGAGGCCAAGGAATGCTGCATGGTTTAAGGAAAAGGCAATGTTGGCTAAAGCACAAGAAGCTGGATAAATTTTAGATGAAGAAAGCATTTCTTGAAGATCCAGGTATTCCAGATGGTCAAGTTGTTCAGACAACCATTCCAAATATTGCTGCTTTCTAGACTGAGGATCTTGATGCTTATGATTCTGACTGTGATGATGTCTCTAATGCAAGGAGGATCTCTCTGGTAATCTTTCCAGCTATGGTTCTGATGTTCTCTCAGAGGTAGCTCATTCTGACTCCTATCATAATGATATGGACAATCAAAGTGTGCATGCAATGCAGGATTTTGAACAAACACCAATTGTTGATTTTTTTTAGATAATGAGATAACTAGTGATAGCAATATCATTCTGTACTCTCAGTATTTGCAAGAAACACAACTGGCAGTGTTCAAAGGTTACTCATTGTTGCAACAACAAGATTTTAGATGATTTTATCTGTTGATTGAACAAATTTACGGAACAAAATTATAGTATGTAATAACTAGGAAAAGGCCAATTAAGAAAAGAATAATGAATCAGTAACCGCTGAGCTTGAAAGATACAAAGAACGAGTCAAAACTTTTGAACAACGTCTTAATGTTGATTTAAGCACACGTGAAAAAATGATTGATTCTCAAATGGATGATATGATAAAGGAAAAGCTTGCACTTAAGCAGCAAATTGACTCACTTGAACAAAATCTTTCAAATCAAATCAAAGAAAAGGAATCTTTATTGCAAACATTTACTGTTTTCAAAAACGAATCCAAAGAAAAGGAAAATAAGTATATAGACAAAGAAATTGATTTAGAAAAGAAGATTAAGGAACTAGATAATATTGTTTACAAAGTGGGTCAATCTGCTCAAACAGTGCACATGTTAACAAAGCCACAAGTTTTTTATGATAATGCTCACAAACAAGCTCTAGGTTATCAAAATCCGTTTTATCTCAAGAAAGCTCAGCGGATTAAACCAACCTTGTATGATGGTAGTGTTATTTCTGATAAACATGTTGCTAGTCCTGTGTTTGATGATGAAGAGACATTGATTTTAGAAGAAGTCAGTCGATCCAAAATGCTTGCAAAACAAAATGACCCAATTTCAAAAGAAAAGAAAGTTAATACAACTCTAATTAATTATGCTAAGTTAAATCGATTATCTGAAGAGTTTGGTAAACATTTGTTCCACAACAAGAACTGTCTGATGAACACGCTTTCGGGTTACAAACTTGACAGCCTAATACTGACCAATCTGCTTTATCACCTGTCAAAATTAAGGCTCCTCAGGAACTTTCTAACGTAAGCCTGGTTAATACAAGCCTTAAAAAACTTAAATACCATATTGGCCAATTTGACACTGTAGTGAAAAAGAGGATTACACCTAATGCTATAACAGAAGGGGAATGGGGGTTTGAACACACAAAAACTATTTTTCTAAATAAAATAATTCCATTTTTAAAGACCTTGAAAGACATATTCAATGTTTTTGATAAAGACCTTTTAAATGAGGTAACGGAAGTACAAACAGTTTTTAACCAGATGGAAGCTGTTGTTCAACATTATTTTGTAGAAAAACAGTGTTTTGAAATTCATAAGAAAGAACATTTTCTTGAAAATGATCGACTCTTACAAAAAATCATGTTTTAAGATGTCATGTTGTGTGTGATGAATTCTACTGCTGTTTTTGATGATGTGAATATGGAAATGCAAAGTAGTGAATCTTGTGTGAAGTGTGTGGATCTTGATGCTGAGCTTTTGAACAAACAAAATGTGTATAATGATCTTTCGAAAAGTTATTCACAACTTGAAAAACATTGCATTTCACTTGAGTTAACTATGCAACTCAATCAACAAATTTTTCAAAAGGATTCATTAAATAATAATCAAAATGATCTTGAAATTCCAGAATATTTTAAAAATAATGATTTAAAAGCTCAGCTACAAGCTAAAGACACTACAATTTGTAAGTTGAAGGAACATATCAAATCAATGAGAGAAAATGACAAGGAAGAGAAAGTCAAACATGAAATGGATGAAATTGAGACCATATAACAGTTAAATTGGAGCATTGTGTGCCAAAATTACCTTTTTGAAAAAATGAGCGTTTTGCATTAAAGAAATTTGGCATTGAAAAAGATTTACAAAGATCAATTTGACTCAATTAAAAAGACAAGTGCTCTCTTTAAGGAACACGATGACTCTTTAATTGCTCAATTGCTCTACGTCTATGGAAAATGCGAATTTAAAACGTTCATATTTAAGACAAGGTTTTGTATCGCATCATTGAAAAACAATTTACGAAAATTAAAAGGAAAGGAGTGATAAGCTGCAAAAAATACCAATTGCTCCACCATTGTTACTAAAGGTATGTTCAAGCCTTTGACTTAGTTCCTTTAAGCTCCTGATTATTGCAAAATAGGAAATCTCACATATATTATCTTATGCATATTCTGGAACAATGACTAACATACTTTGCGGGGAATATTCGATACAAGTAAGGCAAAACAATATAGATAATGCGTTAGACCTTGTTGTAAGATGCCAAGGAAATCAAGAGTCACTTTTGTATATGATCGAGATACGTGCCCTCTAATGCGATTTAACTTAGTGAGAAAAAAGGTTTTCTATCACATCTATGATAGGGTCAAGCAATTGTTAGGGTTTTTGAACTTCACATCTCAGAAACATTTAATCAGGTTGAGTCATCTAAAACATTTGATTCTAACACACCTTGTTATCTTTTACATGATTGAATTTGTTCTACTAGTACTTGTATTATCACTAGTTATTATGCAATAAAAAGAATGATAGGATCTCTCAAAAATCAAGTAGCAACAGGAAGAATAAAGTAGAAGCCCAACCTAGGAATGTGAATAAAAAGAATCGTGTTAAAGAACCTATTTGTGATGACAATGTTAAGCATACCATGTTAAATGCGAATTCTTATTTAATTTATGTTAAATGTAAGCAATGTATGTTTGATGCAAATCATGATGTGTGTTTCCTTGATTTTGTGAATGATGTGAATATGCATGCTAAATCTTCTAACTAAGGTCAAAGAAAGTCCATGTGCAAAATATTTGGAAAACCTAACGGGTAAGTGTTCATTGACGTAGGATTTAAGTAGGAAACCAATAGGAGACTTTTTACTATAGTTGGTTATTTGTGCCATTTAACTAGGTTCATCCTAATAAAATAGGGTTGCCTCTTAAGGGAAACATTTTTAATTCAGTTGAAAACACCAAAACCAGAGATTAAAGTCTATAGTAGGATACCTAAAAAAATAAAATCAGTAGGTTCGAGTAAAAAAACTAATATTATAGAATCTAAAATTGCTAACAACTCAGAACCCACTCATTTGTGGGGATCCAATGCTATAGATGTTCCATCTTATTCTTCTCTTGTCAATGATAGGTTTTCCAGATTGTGCTCTGGTATCTGGACTTCGGATGCTCAAAAGATATAACAGGGAACCGCTCTCAGCTCATGAACTTTGTTAGTAAATTTCTGGGAACTGTTCGATTCAGAAACGACCAAGTTGTAAAGATAATGGGTTATGGTGACTATCAGTTGGGGAACATAATTATATCAAGGTGTTGTACTATGTTTGGAGGGGCTTGGACATAACTTGTTTTTTGTTGGACAATTTTGTGACGCGGATCTTGAAGTCGCTTTTCGGAAAAACACTTGCTTTATTCGAAATTTAGAAGGTGTTGATCTACTTTTAGGATCTAAAGACACCAATTTGTACACAATTTCTCTTGATGACATGCTAAAGACTTCTTGTTGGGTTTAAAAGACTTCAAGATGATTCTTAGTGTTACTACTGCTCAGGTATATATTAGTGATGTCAAGCATAACTTAGTGCTGCTGTAATCTAATGAAAATTATGTATGTGTTAGTACTGGTAGTATAAAGTTACTACTACTAGTTACTACTGTTAGTATATTTAGTACCGTTAGTATAAAGTTACTGCTACTAGTAGAAGTTAAGACTGCTCAAAGATAAAGACTGGAAATATACTAAGTAGTTACTACTGCTAGTACTAAAGTTAGTACTGTTAGTGTATGTTAGTACTGCTAGACTAAACTTCTAAGTAGTTGATGCTGCTTGTGCTCAGTTATAACTGCTAGAAAGATTAATGCTATCAGAGATAAGATCAAATGACATATCAGAGAAGAGTAAAGGTTGATTAAAGAACAAGAATTATTTATGAAGATAAGTATCAAATTATTTGTAAAGAAGATATGTATAAATTCTATTTTGTTTAAGAGATTTATGTTTACTGTATAGAAAAGATTAATCACTTGACGGTTTTGTTAAGCAATTTTGGGTTTCCTTAGTTATAGTAAAGGAACCTACGACATAGATTGATATTAGTTTTATATTAGTATCATAGTTTGCATGCAATCATAGTTAGTATTCCATAGTATTTTGTAACCCAATAGTATTCAATATATTGAAAGTTTATTAAAGATCTTGTTTGTCTGTTTCATTGTCTTTTGTATTGCAAACTAGATTCTGCATAGTTTGTGATTTCTTATCTTAGTTTTATTTAGTTGTCTGGATCTATCAATATACGCTAAGCTTTAATAGCTAAGATAAGATCTGTTCAAGTAAGGGATCAAACATTTTGGTATCAGAGTTGTTGAGAAACCTTAAATAAGAAGAAACTATATCTACACAAGATCTCATATTCAAAGAGAAGATGGAATCCAGGCAGGAAGAATACTACCCTCAAACAGTGTCTACACTAAAACTTCCTATATCAAAACGGAGATATGACACTATGAAGCTGAGAAATTGAGCAATATCTTACTTACGCGATTATGCTCTTAGGGAGGTTATTATGAATGGTGATGCACCTGCGTTGCTTCAGCTAGTTTCGACAGCTCCTATTCCTTCCTAATATGCAGAAACAAAAGCTGGCAAGAAATAATGAATTGAAAGCAAAAAGCACTTTGTTGTTGGCCATTCCTGATGAGCACCTATTGAAGTTTCATGGAATCAAGGATGCAAAGACCTTATGAGAAGCAATCAAGACCAGGTTTGGAGGAAACAAAGAATCAAAGAAAATGTAGAAGACCATTCTGAAACAGCAATATGAGAATTTTACTGCATCAAGATTTGAAGGACTGAATAAAACCTATGATAGGGCTTAGAAACTCATCAGCCAATTGGAAATTCATGGTGAAGTTATCTCTCAGGAAGATACAAATCTAAAGTTGCTGAGAAGTCTACCATCAGCTTGGAACAATATTGCTTTAATCATGAGAAACAAACTTGGGATCTGACACAAAGACATGGATGATTATGTACAAACAATTTGAAGGTGTATGGAGCTGAGATTAAGGGACAATCAAGCTCAAGCTCAAACTCTCAGAATGTAGCTTTTATATCTTTAGAAAATACTAGCAGTACTAATGATACAGTTAATACTGCTCATGAAGTTTCTACTGCTAGTTCACAGGGATAAGCTTCTTCCTCAACTTATGCTGATGATGTCATGTTTTCCTTCTTTACTAATCAATTTAATAGTCACAATTGGAAATGAAAGATCAGGAGGCAGACTGGTTATGATGATCTTGAAGAGATGGATCTCAAATGGCAGGTGGCCATGCTTACCATGAGAGTGAAGAGATTCTTAAAGAAGACAGGAAGGAATCTGAATTTTCAATGGCAAAAAAAACTGTTGGCTTTGATAAGACAAAGGTTGAATGTTAACAATTCCATAGGAGAGGTTCACTTGCTAGAGAATTGCAATGGCACCAAGGAAACAAGGGGAATAGCAATAGATTTACTGCTCCAAGAAGGATTGTGATGAACAGTACTTTTACTGTTTATGACATTTTATAAATTTACTTTTATAAATTTAATTGTCGTAACACTCGTAAATGCAATAACTTATTCGTTTTAATCCTGATTTTAGCGATTCCTTCGACCACATCTTCGTTATCAAAATTATCAAATTTTTATAAAGTGGGGTCTGCTGATGAACAGTAATTTTTACTGTTCATGGTTTATAAAATTTCTTTTATAAACTCGAATTATCATAAACGTCGTATTTTATTTATTTTAGCTCCGTTTTTAGTAATTGTTTCGAGCACGTTCTCGTAATTAAAGTTCTATTTATTTATGAAGTTTACAAAAATTAATGTTTCTGTCATGAACAGTAACTTTTTATAAAAATAGTTTTATAAAAGTATTTTTATACATTTGAAGTATATAAACTCGCGTAATTCATAACTTCTTTGTTTTTAATCAAAAAATTACGTTTCTTATTGTTTTGGAATCCTAAAAATATGTATAATCTGTTAAAAATACCAAACTTTCTGTTTTGTATAATTTTTATAAAGTGTTTTATAAAAATTCTTTTATGAAACCGTTTATTTATCGTATAACTTGTTTTTACCGTATCTTTTTCCTTATTAATCCGTTTTTTGAGTTTTTTACCTTTTTGGAATCATCATGAGTCGTATTATTTTTCTAAAAGGTTAAACCTACTGATTTAAATTTGAAATCCAAGCAGCCCTTTTATTATTAATATGTATACTTTTATATAAAACTTATTTTATGTACTTTTTAATCTTGCAACTTACTACAAGTCTTTTATACCATATATATTATATGTGTTACATATAATAAAGTCCATTAGTCCATTCATTGTCCTCACAAGTCCATGGTAACAAGATTAACAAGCTTGCAAAGTTATTTATACACTTTTACTTATAGCTTTTTAAGTAAAACAATAAAAACTCTAATCTTGCATTAACACTTTTTAAGCTTAACCAATATTGTAAAACACTTATGTATCCATTATAACCTCATAATATCATCCATATAACATGTGTATAAGTGTACAAATTCACAATCATAAGTAAAAATACATTTTACATGTTAAAGTATCTTAATGGTGATTTTACTACATAAACATCATATACACATATAACCATGGAAATGAAAAGTTAAGGGATTTAGATAACCTTAGTAATGAATGATGATGATGAGAAATAAGTGCTAAACTCTTGCTTAGACTTAAAACCAAAGCTTGCAAAAGTGAAAACCCTAGATTCGGTTATAAACCCTAATCTTACTTTCTTTGCTTTAATACATGTAAATGGTTAACCAATGCTTGCAAACACCTTAGTATATCTTAGGAATGATGTGTGATGGCTTGTATAGGTTGTAGAAAAATTTGTATGGATTATCCAAAATGGGTGTTTTGAGCCGTGGGTTGCCAAGAGAGGAAAAGGAGAGTTTTGTTTGATTTTTAGTTAAGTGTTTGTGTTGCATGTGTTCTCTTACAAGTATACTCGTATTATATATGATCATACTAGTCAAAAGATTACAATAGTAGTCTTAGGAACAAAAGGAGGGTCTTAAGGAGAGTTGTAGTCAACATGAAACATATTAGGGCTAGGTTTTAATGACTAAGAGTTTGTACAAGACCAAGTTGGCAGTTTTTGTGTGATTCTTGTTCCATTGTTGTTGTATGTCATGGGTTAGGAGGGGGGGAAAGGTTTCTAGAAGCCTTTTGATATTTTACAAGTATTTAGTATCATATATGTAAGGTTTATTTTCTAATGTACAAGGTGACATATGATATTAATTTAGGTAAAGTTTAATAAAACTGTGGGTATTAGGTACAATTGTGGGTATTTGTTGAAGCGTAGAAATATTTTTGTGGTTTTAGGTATGCCTAAACTTAATTTATCGCGAAATGTAAACACTTTACGTAACCGATAAAAATAAAATAAACAAAGACCATAATTATTCTCAAAATAATTATTTAATACTTGATTGATGTGAACGTTTAATTGCTTGATGCCCGTTTACATTGAACGATAATTTTTAGCTTACGCAATTTAACTTAAGACATGAAATTAAAAGCAAACGCGTACAACACTAAATATAAATAGTAGATTTATTGACGTCGTCAATGACTTGAAAACACGGGGTGTTATACCTTTAGGAGGTTTGACTTGTTTATTTGCAAAGGCTACAATAGACGAGTCTAATTTATGGCATAGGAGGCTTGGTCATATAAACTTTAAAACTATGAATAAACTTGTAAGGGGAAACCTTGTAAGAGGATTGCCTTTAAAGCTTTTTGAAAATGACCATACTGTTATGCTTGTACAGAAGGGAAAGCAACACACATGCCTCTTTGTAAGACCAAGCTTGTGAGCTCTATCAGCCAACCCTTACAAATGTTACATATAGACTTATTTGGGCCAACATCTGTAAGGAGTATCAATCACAAGACATATTGCCTTGTTGTCACTGATGACTATAGTAGGTTTAGTTGGGTTTTCTTTTTGGCCACTAAGGATGAGACTAGTGGGATCCTTAAAACTTTTATTACTGGCATAGAAAACCAAATAAATCATAAGGTTAAAATCATCAGATGTGACAATGGAACTGAGTTTAAAAATAATGACATGAATCAGTTCTGTGGGATGAAAGGGATTAAGAGGGAGTTTAGTGTTGCCAGAACTCCACAACAAAATGGAGTTGCTGAAAGAAAGAATAGGACACTAATAGAGGCAGCTAGGACTATGCTAGCAGATTCATTATTACCTACTACATTTTGGGCTGAAGCAGTTAGTACTGCTTGTTATGTTCAGAATAGGGTTTTAGTGACCAAGCCTCACAACAAGACACCTTATGAACTATTACATGGTAGACCACCTAGTATAAGTTTTATGAGACCTTTTGGGTGTCCTGTGACTATTCTTAATACCTTAGATCCCCTAGGCAAATTTGATGAGAAGGCTGATGAGGGGTTCTTTGTTGGATACTCTATAAATAGCAAGGCTTTTAGGGTATTTAACACTAGAACTAGGAAAGTAGAGGAGAACCTGCACATAACCTTTCTTGAAAACAAACCCAATGTTGCAGGGAGTGGACCAGATTGGCTCTTTGATATTGATTTACTAACAAACTCTATGAATTATGAGCCAGTTACTGCAGGGAATCAAACTAATAAGAATGCAGGTATCAAGGATAATGTTGATGCAGTACCTACTCAACAATATATTCTGCTACCATTACTTTATGATAGTCCACAGAGCTCAAAGGATGCAGTTGCTGATGATGCTGGTAAAAAGACTAATGAAAAACCAGCAAATGAGGGTGAAAGAAATGGTCAAGAGAAGGAAGGAGGAGCTTCAATTAAAGAAGGTGACCAGAAGGTGCAAGAGTTCAGAGCTACATTAGATAATTTTCTTGTTTAACAGAAGGAAGGTTACGCTAACAACACTAACAGAGATAGTACTGTTAGTCCATCTGTTAGTGATACTGGGAAAAGTTTTACTGATGCTGATGATCTTCCTACTGATCCTCTTTTACCTAATTTGGAGGAACCTGCTAATCTTCTAAATACTGGTATCTTTAGTGGTGCATATGATGATGAAGATGTGGGTGCAGAGGCTGACCTTAACAACTTGGAAACCACCATGAATGTCAGTCCTATTCCCATAACCAGAATTTACAAGGATCATCCTAAAGACCAGATCATTGGAGACATAAATTCAGCTACTCAAACACGGAGGATGACCAAGATTTCTAAAGAACTTGCTATGGTCAGTTACATCAAAAAACAGAGGAGAACAAATCACAAAGATTATCAAAACTACTTATTTGCCTGTTTTCTCTCACAAATAGAACCCAAGAAGGTGACATAAGCTTTGACAGATCCAAGCTGGATAAAGGCAATGCAAGATGAGTTGCTACAGTTTAGTTTGCAGAAGGTTTAGAGATTTGTTGATTTACCCAAAGGCAAGCATGTCATTGGAACAAAATAGGTCTATAGAAATAAGAAAGATGAAAGAGGGATATTAGTTAGAAACAAGGCAAGACTAGTTGCACGAGGTTACACCCAAGAAGAAGGCATTGATTATGATGAGGTTTTTGCTCCTATTGCAAGGATAGAAGCAATCAGGTTATTTTTGGCCTATATATCATTTATGGGGTTTATTGTATACCAAATGGATGTGAAGAGTGCCTTTTTATATGGTACTATTGAAGAGGAGGTGTATGTGTGCCAACCTTCTGGTTTTGAAGATCCACGGTTCCCTGACAAAGTTTATAAGGTAGAAAAAGCTTTATATGGTCTACATCAAGCTCCTAGAGCCTGGTATGGGACCTTGTCTACCTACTTATTAGAAAATGGATTTAGAAGAGGGATCATTGATAAGACTTTGTTTATCAAGAAGAACCAAGGTGATATCCTGTTAGTGCAGGTGTATGTAGATGACATCATCTTTGGGTCTACTAAGAAGTCTTTATGTACAGAGTTTGAAAGTTTGATGCACAAGAAGTTCCAGATGAGTTCTATAGGAGAGCTCACTTTCTTCTTAGGGTTGCATGTCATGCAGAGAGATGATGGAATCTTTATCAGCCAAGACAAGTATGTGGCTGATATATTGAAGAAGTTTGATTTTGTCACAATAAAGACAACAAGCACTCTAATTGAGACTCACAAGGCATTGCTCAATGATGAAGAAGATGAGAATGTGGATTTTCATTTATACATATCAATGATTGGATCATTGATGTACTTGACTGCTTTTAGGCCTGACATAATGTTTGCTGTTTATGCTTGTGCAAGGTTCCAAGTTACTCCTAAAATATCACATCTTCATGCTGTGAAGAGGATCTTTAAATACTTAAAAGGTCAACCTAAATTGGGCCTTTGGTATCCTAGGGATTCACCATTTGACTTGGAAGCTTTTTCTGATAGTGATTATGCTGGAGCTAGCCTTGACAGGAAATCCACAACAGGAGGTTGTCAATTTCTTAGCAAAAGATTGATTTCATGGCAATGTAAAAAGCAAACTATAGTTTCCAACTCCACTACTGAAGCAGAGTATGTTGCTGCTGCAAATTGCTGTCGACAAGTGTTGTGGATCCAAAATCATATGCTTGATTATGGGTTCAATTTCATGAACACTAAGATTTACATTGATAATGAGAGCACCATTTATATTGTGAAGAATCCAGTATTTTATTCTAAAACCAAGCACATTAAAATAAGGTACCATTTCATCAGAGATTCTTATGAGAAGAGGCTCATTCAAGTGATTAAGATACATACAAATCACAATGTTGTAGATCTTCTCACAGGCATTTGATGTTAGCAGGTTTAACTTTCTGATTGCTAGCATTGGATTACTTAATCTTTGAAGATGTGTTTGTTAGACTAATGATTAATATGATTTGGAGATAGTATTAGAGATAAATTTTGGAAATAAAACTGGTAGTTGTAAGGTTAATACTGCTAGGCGGGTTTAAGTACTGCTAAGTATAATTAGTACTGCTAGTTATACTTAAGACTGCTAGTTCAAACTGTTAGTCATAATTAATCAAAGTTAGTGCTATTTGTTACTGTTGGAGATAATACTGCTGAGGGGGTTAAGAGTAAATATAATGGTTTCTTCGCTTGTAGGTTTGCTATTAACACCATAAAATCATTCTCTATCATACAGTAACTTCAACTAATTCTCTCATATGCTCTCAATTACAAACCCCAATCTTATTCACCGCCGATCATCTAAATTAATCACCTATGGCTGATCTACAATTCGTTGACCAACACAACATGGTGGCTTTCTTGGAAAGATCAGATGAGAATGCTGAGTTTCATCAGATAGTGGACTTTCTTACTACTAGTTCGATTCATTATGCTCTTACTATAGAGTCCGTACTCTCTATGCTTCTATATTGAACATTTTGGGCTACCTAAGTCCAAACAATCAATGATGTTAAGCAAATCCATGCCACGAGTTGATGGCAAGACAGTGGTAATATCAGAATCATCAGTGAGGAGTGATCTTTACTTTAATGATGAGGATGGTATTACCTGTCTATCAAATGATGAAATTTTTGTAACCTTGCATTGATGGGGTATGAAAGATTTTCTACTAAACTTACTTTTTAAAAAGCTTTCTTTTCCCCTTAATGGAAGTACCTTATACATATCATTCTACATTGCTTGAGTTTTAAAACAACTGCTTGGAATGAATTTTCAACCAATTTAACATTAGCAGTTATTTGTTTAGCTAAGGGACAAAAATTTAACTTTTCTAAATTAATTTTTGATGGTATGTTAAGGAACTTGGATTTTACTTCTAAGAAATTTTTAATGTATCCAAGGTTTTTACAACTGTTTTTGAATAATCGAATTGCTCTTGCAGAACCTTTTAATGATATTTATGTTACACCTGTACATATTAAAAAGGTTTTCACCAATATGAAAAGACAAAATAAAGATTTTTCAGGGAGAATAACTCCATTGTTTGCATCTATGTTGGTACCTCAAGTAGTTGAGGGTGAAGGTTCAGGCCAACCCTCTGAACCCTAACCACCACTATCAACTGCAACACCCCTAAGTTAATATTGTTGCCAACACCAAAAGACTCACAAACCTAGGCAAGCCAAAAGGTTAGGAACACTGAAATTTCTCATCTAGAGGTTCCCCCTAAGAATGTTGGTGATGAGCTGTCAATAACAGGAGAGATGAAAAGTGGTTAGGGCTGCCACTACTGCTTCTAGCTTAAAGGCAGAGTAGGAAAGTGGTAACATCCAAAAGACCCAACCCACGGCCACACTTAATGAATCATCTCCTCATGGACATGGTTCAGGTAGTAGACCCAGGTGCCAAGATACCACATTGGGGGTGCAGATGCTCATACTAGGTTTGAGACTGCATCTAAAAAGTCTTATGACCCACCTCTCTCAAAAGGTAACACATCTAGAAGTGGGGAGGACAGTATGGAACATCCAGTTGATTTGACGAATTTCGTACCACCAACACCCTATGATTCACCTCTCTCAGAAGGTCACACACCTGGAAGTGATGAGGGTAGACCTAACTTTAATGAATTGATAAATCTTTGTACCTAATTGTCAAATAGAGTTCTTATCTTGGAAAACTAAAAGACTTCTCAAGACTTGGTGATCCAAAAGCTGAAAAAGAGAGTTAAAAGATTGGAAAAGGTACTAAGGGCAAGAACTCCAGGGATGAAGCTCTTCAAGATTGATACCTCCAGGACAAAAGGTTTAGATAAGGAGAATGTATCTAAACAAAGGAGGAAAAGTGACAAGACAAAGCCAATGTTTAATGATAGTGACTTTGATGTACTTGATGATGCAATGGAGAATGTTGAAGGTGGTAGTACTGCTGAACAAATTACTACTGCTGGAGATACACTTAATACTGCTAGTATCAATGTTAGTTGTGACATCCGTCAATTTTGAGGTCAGTAACCGAAAGCAAACGTATCATATTCGACTTTCTTAATTATTTATGGAGTCACTTTTATGTAGTTACATTTCTCTTAGCAATTAACACTTGGTTTTGATGCAACTCATATTTCTCGTCTCTATTTATTCGGAGCCTATAAATTCTATTTTCTTTAAATTTTATAGAATTTATTTTATTATTGTTAGTCGATTTAGTAAAAATCGTCGTTTTAAATATTCGCGAGTCGAACTTTGGATATGTATCTGTTTCATCGATCGAAAAATCAACAAATGTCGTATTTTAGCCATGAGAGATCGTTTAATTTATTTTAATTATTTTTTACTTTTTATTCGCGTTTGGCCGAAACCGCTTTAAAAATCGTGTTGTTATATCAAGTAACGAGCTAGATTAGTTATTGGGCCGATAAAACATGTAATATAAAATAATCAAGCAAAATAGCCCAACCAAGCCCACCCCAAAGGGGGAGGCCGGTTTTACACCAAACACAAAACACGACACATTTTTTTATTTTATATAAGGAAGTATACTAGTAATGATCTCCTATAAATATTATCCTAAATCTATTTTCTATATCTAAAACACACACTCTAAAAAATTTCAACGACTAAATTTTCTATCTATCTCTCTCTTCTTTCTTCTCTGCCGAGCAAAAACACCACAAAACCACCATGATTGATCTTTGATCCTCCACCAAAACCTCTTATTTACATACCAAATTGCTTACAAAAATAACCTTAATCTTTCCCCACAAAAAGATTCAACATGCAAGCAATTTTTGTAAATCCCTAAAATTTTCAAGATTTATGATTTTAGGGATTTAATGGAATTAAAGTGTTAAATAGTAGCAAGGGATAATCAAGAAGATAATATACAAGATTTGGGTGAATAAAAGTTGAATTTTTTTAGGTTTTTCCTTGCCTATTGGGTTCGGTGGGGTTTATTGTTTTCTTTGTCATTCTTCTATTTTGATTGCATTGTAAGCTATTTTTCATCCTTTTTATTTTACTTTTAAAGTTATAAAAGATTACTTACATGCATGTTAAGTTGTGGTGAATGGGGAACCATGTGATAGGATGCATGTGATCATTTAGGATGGTTAATTAGGTTTAGATGAAAGTATAGGTTAGTTTGAGATTGTGAGATATGAAATTGGTGAAAAATAATGATGTATTGAAAGGGTTTTATAACCCTTAATTAAGCAGAAAGATATGGACTAAAAAAACAGCGGGGTTTAGCTTTGTTGAGAACCAAGATTTTAGTGTCTAGAATGGTAGAGGTCGTTCCAATAATCGTTTTGGTATAAATTAGAGCTTCTAACTCTTAAAAACAAAAAAGTTACGGCCAACTCTAGTTAGGAAATGGTTTCGGCAATTTTCAGAAAATGGCATCTTTTATATCCGAATTTGGGTCTACTTTGCGATGTTATAATATTGGTCATGCCAAAAGATTTTCTAGGTTTTTAGCACCCTAAAGTTATCTACTTTGAGTCTACTTTCAAACGAACTAGGCCTCGTCGATTTTTAAGATGTAAAAGTTAGTCAAAACCTTTGTACAATATTAAGTGTAAAAACTGTGTAGGCTGTCCAGAAATTCGATTGTAAAGATGCTGTGAGCAGGCGGGTCAAAACTTAATATTTTTGGACAAAATTTAAACTAGAGATTGTACATGATGTTTGTGACCTCCTGTATATTTTTCAGATTTTTATAAAATGTTTAAGGGTGCCTGCTGTTGCCAAACTTTTGATAACTTTCTGCAGGCCCCCCCCCCCCCCCCCCCTCCCCCCCCCTCCCCCCCCCCCCCTCCACCCCCCGCACACCCCCCCCCCCCCCCCCCCCCCCCCCCCCCCCTCCCCCCCCCACCCCCCCACCCCCCCCCCCCCCCCCCCCCCCCCACCACCCTCACGCCCCCCACCCCCCCTGTTTTAACACTATTTATAGTGTGCTATATTTACGAAGGTATAAAAACTCTTAAAATATATGGGCAAACATAGATAAGTCAATATACATTGGAACCAGAAGGTATAAGCAAGTGTTGAGGTCATTTGGCAAGTCGTTAAGCGATAACTAGTTGCTAGTAAAACGACGCAATTTTCTGAAAATGGATAACCAATGGAAATAAAAAGCCAAGTGTAGTCTCGTGGATTCGTAATATAGGAATCGACATGCATATAACGTAATTACAATGAGTTGCATATTTTATATAATTGAATATTAATAATATATTATTATTATTATTAATAGGTCGCGGTTGAGATTTTGTCATCTTCGCCTTTCTTCGTTACTTTCATTTTGGTATCTTCATTTGGTGAGTTTTTCACATCCCCCTCTTTTTGTATATTTTAACTGTTTTGGGGTGGAAAGCATGATGTGTTTTTATTAAATTTCTATGCTCATACTTTTATGTTTTATAAACATTCGAGCATACTTGAACTTACTGAACTTGGTTTTAAACTTTGCAAACTTGTGGAACGTGTTGAGCTTGTTTTGGAATCGTGTTGAACTTGAACTTGAACTTGAACTTAATATGTACATTGTTGTATGCTTGGAACCCACCACTACTTTTAACTCACTTTCCCCCTCAACAGGATTGAGACGTTAATACTTATGGATAGCACTATTAGTAGATTAGCCCCTCCTCACTCCCCGTACAAGGGTGCATATTACTAAGTGTTTGTGCCACACTATACAACTAGAACTTGATTGGATATTGGAACGGTTAGGCTGAATACGTTTAAGTAGTGCCTCGCATAATCACTATAGCATACATATACATTGATTTGTTTTGGACTCTCAACTTATTTGGAATTGATTTTTGTTTTGGGCAACTATTTTTGATAACTTGCCATTGGGTTGGCAAACTTTTATCGAACATCTACTCTTTATTTAAAACTACATTTTGTGTATAAAATCTTGTTAGCTCACCAACTATTTCGATTGTTGACCGTTTTATCATGCTTTTCAGGTGACGTTCCCAAGGTGGAAACTTAGAGCCGTGTTTTTCAGTTATTGTCAAGACATCTACATAATTGCAAGAAACATGTCTTTTGAATATCCATGTTCGGATAGAAACAACTTATGATGTTTTATGTACTTTATACTTGTACTTTGTGATGTTGTAATTCGGATAACTTTCTTTTGTTTAAAATCATGTATGGTGTTTTATCTATCATCTTGTGTGATGTTTATTAATATGCTACTCCTCGCGGTTCCGCCTTGGTGGGGTGTGACAGATTGGTAATCAGAGCCTAAGGTTATAGAGAATGTCGGTTTTATTTTTAAAAATAAAAATCTGAACTATAACCAAAATTATTTTCTTTTTCTAAAAACACCGAACATGAAACGAGTCTACTAGTCTGAGTGGTTGCATCATTAGACCTAAATTAGACATAACTTGATCAACTATGTCTAATTTAGGGAGTATCATGCAACACTAGGTATAGTCATTATTTTAAACGAGTTTAAAAACCGACCTTCCACTTTAGTCACTGAAAAGCATACTAGGAATTATGTGCACAGTATACTGCATACTTCTAGATGTCTACTATTTGTGCTTAAATACATCATGCTTGTCTCTGATTGATTTATTGATACCCTGAGTTTGCTTTTACATCGGTTACTGTCATTATAGTGTCACACTGCCCGTAGGCACCTTGTTATTAAGAACACCATTATAGTCACAATATGTCCTATAGATCGTCTTCGCACGCAAATGATTTCGCGATTGAGTCGCAACGTACACCTAAATACTTTTCGTACCCTTACCCTGCATAAGGTCTTGAGGAGGAATCGTTGATAGATTCTGAGTCTTAGTACGAGGCGAGCAACAGGTGATCTACATATGCACGACATGTAGAGACATTCGTTCTTCGCTATTAGAGCTACGTCGACCCATATTTTGGTTACGTCCCTGCTTTATTTCGACATGGATACAATGCGACTATAGAGAAATTGGGGTTGAAAGCAGAAACGCGGGCGTTTATCCCTATCCTACCAAACCCCTTTCCGGATTAGTTGTTGGCAGATACACCAATGAGGGTGTACTAGTGTAGTTGTCCGCACGGTTAATTTCATGCTCTTTCAGATTACTAAATGTTTCTCTATTATGATACAATGAATTTTTGGAATCAGTTGTGTAAATCAAGTGTCAAATTTTGATTTATAATGTTATCATTATCTTTTGAAAAGATTTTTGTAAAATGTTATCTAATTATTTAAATTTTACTTATATAACAAACAAAACGGTAAACTTTTACAATGCTTAATTTAAATAATTATCTATTAATCAATTTTATTGGCAACCAATTTAATACATATATTTGTAAAAAAAATCTGAAAACCATGTTTATTTAATATTATTTAATTGTGAGAGAAAATACAAATATTTCTTATATATAAAACTTGCTTGTCATCTGAATATGTATACCACTAAATTTTGGTTAAATACTAAACATAATTGACTTACATTGGTATGGTACATCTATCTATGCTTGATTATTCAATTAAACACTTCGTTCAAAGGTGCTATATTCAACCCTAACTGTGTTGAATTTTTTTTTAAAATATGTTCACTCTTTAACTATATTTCTGTGAATATATATGAACTGTTTGAAGGTACGGTTTGTCAAGTTTCTGACAAAGTGAAATTTTGTGTTAAATTGTAGAATTATGGCGGGAAGAAACACACGTAGCAGCTCTGCCGACAACACTAATCCTCCTAATGAAACAGCAGATGAAGTAACCCGACAACTTAACGCCGCATTGCCGAATCTGCTAACTCAACTTGTTCAAGCCCTCGGAGGAAACCGAACAAATCAAAGAGAGGCCACTCCAAGCTGCAATATCAAAACATTCAGGGCTTCTGGTGCCAAGGAATTTTTTGGCACAGAAGGTGCAGTTGGTTTACTAACCTGGTTTGAAAGCACTGAGTCTGTGCTTCATATCACTAAGTGCCCCGCAGAGAGCCAAGTTGAATTCGCTGCTAGTATGCTGCAAGGCCGCGCCTTAACTTGGTGGAACACCCTTGTTCAAACCCGAGGACGGGCCGCTGCTATAGCCCAACCTTGGGAAGATTTTAAAAAGTTGCTGATGAAAGAATATTGCCCTGATGATGAAATCCAGAAGTTGGAATCAGAATTTTGGAACCACAAGATGGTTGGGTCAGATATTGATGGGTATACGGCTAGATTTCACGAGTTAGCAAGGTTGGTGCCACACATGGTTACCCCTGAGAGCCAACGTGTCAATCGCTACATTCGAGGTTTAGCTCCTGAGATCAAGCCACATGTCACTTCATCCGAACCTGCTACAATTCAGGGTGCTGTGAGTATGGCCAACCGCCTGACCACCGATGGTATTAAAGATGGACTTTTCAAAAAGAAGGAAAATGCTGGAAACAAAAGAAGGTCGAATGATCAGAACAGGAACCGAGGAAGGGATGATAGGAACAAGAGACAAAGAACTAGAGGGAACTTTGCTCTGACTATTCTGGAGCACGGTCAAGGACAACGTCAGTATGCTGGTCAACATCCGAAGTGTGCAAAATGCAACTTCCATCATTCTGGTAACTGCCCTGTGTGTCGTCGATGTAACCAAGTGGGTCACTTTACCCGATACTGTACGGGTAGAGCTGCTAATGAAAGACCAAGGCCAACTTGTTTTGAGTGTGGAGATCCTAACCACTTTAGGAGGAACTGCCCAAGGATTAATCGAGCCACTACCTTGGGAGGAAATCGCCCAAACCCTGTGTTAGCAATTGAAGGAAATAACAACCAAGGAAACAATAGGAATCGAGCACAGGGGAGAGCTTTTGGATTAGGTGTTGCTGAAGCCCCACAAGACCCGAACGTCGTGACGGGTACATTCTCTCTAAATGATCATTGATTATAGTTTTGTTTGATTCTGGTGCTGATTACAGCTCATATCTACCAATTCTTGCCATTGATAACTGAAACCTAGTGTCGTCAAGCCCCCCCCTCCCCCCCCCGGTATGAGATTGAAATAGCTAGCGTCGTTATAGTAGAAGTCAAATAAGTTATTCGAGGTTTGTAGACTTGAGCTAGATGTCATACATTTATCATCGATTTAATTCCCTTTGGATATGGTAGTTTCGACGTGGTCGTAGGAATGGATTGGTTGTCAAAGCTGAGAGCTAAGATAGTTTGCTATGAGAAAATTGTTCAAATTCCATTGTCTAACGGGGATATTTTAAAAGTGAATGAGCCGAAACTTGAAGACATCCCTGTTGTACATGAATTCCATGGTGTGTTCCAGGAAGATTTAACGGGTTTACCCCCATCTCGTGAAGTGGAGTTTTGCATAGATCTTATTCCTGGAGCTATGCCTATTGCAAAATCACTTTATCGTTTAGCACCTACAAAAATGCAAGAACTGTCAAACCAACTTAAAGAGCTCCAAGAAAAAGGTTTCATACGACCTAGCTCTTCACCTTGGGGTGCCCCAGTGTTGTTCGTGAAAAAGAAGGATGGTTCGTTCCGCATGTGTATAGACTATCGAGAGCTGAACAAGCTAACTGTCAAGAACCGCTACCCTCTTCCTAGGATTGATGACTTGTTCGATCAGTTGCAAGGGTCGCGGTATTTTTCAAAAATAGATCTTCGATCGGGCTACCATCAGTTGAAGTACCGAAAGAAGAATATTCCAAAACTGCATGCAGACGAGATAACAACTTTTGAATTCACGGTCATGCCTTTCGATCTGACTAATGCTCCTGTGGTATTCATGCACCTTATGAACCGCGTATGTAGGCCTTACATTGACAAGTTTGTCATCGTCTTTGTTGACGACATCTTAATTTATTCAAAGTCTGAGGAGAGCATGAAGTTCACACTAAAATTGATATTGGAGTTGCTGAAAGAGAAACAATGGATTGGAAAATTTTCAAAGTGCGAATTTTAGCTACAAGAGGTTCATTTTCTCGGCCATGTTGTGAACAGTGAAGGTATACATGTGGATCCCAGCAAAAATTTAAGTAATGAAAGATTTGAAAACCCTAAAGACCCCAACCAAGATTCGTTCATTATTAGGATTGGCCAGATACTATTAGCAATTTATCATAAATTTCTCGAAGATTGCAAAGCCTCTCACACTGTTGACTCAAAAAAAAACCAGAAGTTTGATTGGGGTGATGAGGCAGGAGAACGCCTTTCAGATTAAAGGACATGTTGTGTGATGCTTCTATTTTGGCACTTCCTGAGGGCACCGATGATTTTGTAGTTTACTGTGGCACCTCAAATCAAGGTTTTGGTTGCGTTCTGATACAGAGGAACAAGGTCATTGCATACGCATCCAGACAACTCAAAATCCATGAGAAGAACTACACCACTCATGATTTAGAGTTGGGCGCCATAGTATTTGCTCTCAAAACCTGGAGACACTATTTGTATGGAACAAGGAGCGTCATCTACACTGATCATAAAAGCCTTCAGCATATTTTTGATCAAAAAGAATTAAATATACGTCAGAGACAATGGATAGAACTTTTCAGCGTTTATGACTGCAAGATTCACTACCACCCAGGTAAAGAGAACGTAGTAGCTGATGCATTGAGCAAGAAGGACTAGATGAAACTGAGACGAGCTCGAGCTTTGAGCATAACGATTCACTCTAGCATTAAGGCTAAGATACTGGAAGCTCAGAGCGAAGCTTCCCAAGAATATAATGAATGAAGCCCATGCTACAAGGTATTCCGTACATCCTGGAGCAGACAAGATGTACTATGATCTTCGAGGCTTATACTGGTTGCCCGGAATGAAGAAAGACATTGCTACGTATGTTAGCAAGTGCTTGACTTGCTCTAAAGCCAAAGCAGAACACCATAAACCCTCGGGATTAATTCAACAGCCAGAAATTCCCAAATGGAAATGGGAAAATATCATAATGGACTTCATAAGCAAGTTACCGAGAACCAGTAGCAGACACGACTCGATTTAGGTCATTGTCGATCGACTGGCTAAATCATCACATTTCTTAGCTATCCGTGAAGACTACAAGATAGAGAGACTGGCAAGACTATACATCAACGAGATCGTAGCAAGACACGGTGTACCTATGTCAATCATATCTGATCGTGACAGTTATTTCACATCAAGATTTTGGCAATCACTACAGAAAGCAATAGGAACGAGACTGGATTTAAATACAGCTTACCATTCCAAAACTGATGGCCAAAGTGAATGTACCATTCAAACGCTAGAAGATATTCTTAGAGCTTGCGCAATTAATTTTGGTGGCAATTGGGATACTCACCTACCGTTAGTAGAATTTTCATACAACAACAATTACCACTTGAGCGTGAAGTGTACCCCATTTGAAGCATTTAATGGAAGGAAGTGTCAACGCCCATAGCTGGGCATAGACGGAGAAAAATAAGCTATTTGACCGGAATTGTCCCAGTAGACTCTGAAAGATTGTGCAAATCAAAGAAAGATTAAAAGCCACACGAGATCGCTAGAAAAGCTATGCAGACAATCGTCGAAAGCCGTTAGAGTTCAGTGTGGGTGACAAAGTACTACTCAAGGTATCGCCTAGGAAAGGTGTGGTACGTTTTGGTAAGAAAAAAGAAGCAAGCTTTCACCAATATAACGTGTGACCATTTGAGATGTCGAACGAGAGTCGTCCGAGTAGCTGTATCGGTTGCGCTTACCACACGAGCTTGTAGGAGTTCATGACACGTTTCACGTGTCAAACTTGAAGAAATGCCTAGCTGACGTAACTTTGCACTTACCGTTAGAAGAAATCAAGATCGACGACAAACTACATTTTGTTGAAAAACCTATGGAAAATTAGGATCGGGAGGTCAAGAAGCTGAAAAAGAGATGAATTCTTATTGTAAAAGTTCGTTGGAATTCCCGGAGAGGACCAAAATTCACTTGGGAACGAGAGGACGAGATGAAGCGCAAGTATCCGTAACTGTTCGCGCGCTGCGACTTAGCACGATCAACTAAAATTTCGGGACGAAATTCCCTTTAACAGGGGAAAACTGTGACATCCGTCAATTTTGAGGTCAGTAACCGAAAGCAAACGTATCATATTTGACTCTCTTAATTAATTATGGAGTCACTTTTATGTGATTACATTTCTCTTAGCAATTGACGCTTGGTTTTGATGCAACTCATATTCTCGTCGCTATTTATTCCGAACTTATAAATTCTATTTCCTGATTTTATAAAATTTATTTTATTATTTTTAGTCGATTTGGTAAAAATCGTCGTTTTAATTATTCGCGAGTCGAGCTTGGATATTTATCCGTTTTATCGATCGAGAATCAACAAATGTCATATTTTAGCCATGAGAGCTCATTTAATTTATTTTAATTATTTTTCACTTTTTATTCGCGTTTGGCCGAAACTGCGTTAAAAATCGTGTTGTTATAACAAGTAACGAGCTAGATTAGTTATTGGGCCGATAAAACATGTAGTATAAAAAATTAATTAAGCAAAATAGCCCAACCAAGCCCACCCCAAAGGGGGAGGCCAGTTATAAACCCAAACAAACATCCCTTATGAATTTTTATTTATTAGTCGATACATCCTAGATAGTTTCTATGTATATAAGATTTCTTTCCCCCTTTCATAAATACATAAAACAAACAGACAACACAAAAACAACGACTCTTTTCTCTCCCTTCTTTATGTTCGATCGGAGCACACAAGAACACACCAAGAATCATAATTTTTCAACCCCAAATCACCCCCATTTAATCCCAAATCACTAATAAACTAAACCCCATCATCCTTTTCAAATAAAAATCAAGCATGCATCAAGTTACTCAAATTCTTGATTTTTACTAGATTCTTAATTTTTGGGTTTTGATCAAATTGGGTATAATTAATGTTGCAAGAGAGCAAGATTTAGTGTTTTTAACAAGATTGGAATAACAAAAGTTGATTTTGGGTTCGTTTTGGGTCCCTATTGTGTTCGACCAAACATAAACCCCCAAGGGTTTATTGTTGTCTTCGTCATTCTTCTATTTTGATTTCATTGTAAGCTATTTTTTTCATCCTTTTTATTTTACTTTTAAAGTTATAAAAGATTACATACATGCATGTTAGTTTTGGTGAATTGGGAATCCATGGAATGTAATGTATGTGAAAATTGTGTGTTTGGATGATGGTGGATGTGTTATAGCATGGGGATTAGGCTAGTTTTAGGATTTGCGAAGCTTGAATTGATGTTGAAATATACCTATAGATTAGGGCAGAAAGTTTGGTCTAAAAATCAGCGGGTTTAGATTGATGTAATCTGATATTTTTGGGATTATAATTGTAGAGATCGTCCTAATGATCGTTTTGGTATAAATTAGAGCTTCTAACTCTTAAAAACGAAAAAGTTATGGCCAATTCTAGTTAGGAAATGGTTTCGGCAATTTTTAGAAAATGGCATCTTTTATATCCGAATTTGGGTTTACTTTTCGATGTTATAATATTGGTCATGCCAAAATATTTTCTAGGTTTTCAGGACCCTAAAGTTATCTACTTCGAGTCTACTTTCAAACGAACTAGGACTCGTCGATTTTTAAGATGTAAAAGTTAGTCAAAAACTTTATACAAGATTAAGTGCTAAAATTGTGTTGGCTGTCCAGAATTTCGTTTGTAAAGATGTTGTGTGTAGGCGGGTCAAAACTTAATATTTTTGGACGAAATTTAAACTGGATATTTTACATGATGTGCGTGACCTCCTGTATTTTTTCAGATTTTTATAAAATGTTTAAAGGTACCTACTGTTGCCAAACTGGATATTTTTTCAGCAGGCCCTGTTTTGAGCTAATGACGATAAACTAGAGTTAACGAAAGGTAAAACTTGCTTAGAATCTTTGGGGCAAACATAGTAGTAAGACAATATACATAGGAACCTGGAGATGGAGTATAAGAAAGGGTTTATGTAGGATCCCGTATAACACTTCACTTCATATCATACAACACGAATCAAAGAAGAAAAGAGAAGAAGAAATGAAGGTTTTAGAGAGAGAAACAAGAGAGAGAGTTGAGAGAGAATATAGAAAAGGAAATGAGAAAGATATTAAAGTGAACTCTTGCTTACCTTTTCCAAAGAGGAAAAGGTATATATACCCCGACACTTTAAAGTGACGTGCGGGATATTTGACTAGGACCCGGGCTCGGGTTTTGCTTGGGATTAAACCCGAAACATATACAATATTAGCTTAACTATCGAGCCCGATTCCTGATATTATACTATTACAACATTAACTAATTAAATGACCGAGACTCGTACACGTAATGAACGAACTTCCTGTTCGGCTCAATATTTTGAGGCTAACACATACCTTTAATTCCTTGTGACCAGTTATGTGTTATTTCTAAAAATTTGTTTTTTTTGACAAATTAAAACAGACATTAAACTATGAAACTTATTTGATTAGAAGTTGATTGTTTTTGTGAAGTCTTATTGTCACTTGAGTTGGGCTTACATACCATAATGATGGCTTATAAACCATCTTCTCAACGATGATACATGCAAAACATATTAGCTTATAATGTGTTTAAATTACAACACTTTTGCAATTTTACCAATGACATTTACCACTACATTATGACTTGCAAGACATGACGCATATGTTCGAGTTTATGTAAGGGCATGGTTTTGGTAAAATCGTCTAAGGTTTTGATAAACCTTTTATTATCTAAAGAACTTGTGTCTTTTGACACATGTAGAGTTCAATATATAAGTCGGTTTTTCACTTCTCGCGGTAAAAGCGCACCTAAAATAAAAAGTTAACAACTTGTTTTTCTTAACTTGTGTTACAAATATATATGCATGCATCTTTGTACACCTTTTGACATACGTTTTATTAAACTTATATGATACCCTATTTGTAATTTAAGCCGATGCTGCCCAATCTAAGAACACTTGCAATTGGTTTTTTCTCTCTGATCAGACCTCAGGTTAATTCTAACCCAAGACAATTTTTCTCTATAGGCCAGACCTATGTTAATTAATGCAAGTTCTTATATTGGTTGACTTAATCAAGTATGCTTGGTCAGATCTTGGACCCGAGGCATAAGATGAGATAAAACATGTACATGGCATTACTATATATGCTACTAATGCCATGTGTCTCATAAATCTAAGAGTTTCATATTTAATGCAATTAACGCACACCGCTTACTCTTGCCTATTTGTTTACTATTTGGTCAGACCTTCTGTAATAAGTGGGTGTTCAAGTTGGATCTTAGTCTTTTAGTAAATTAATTATTTTATTTAAAACAATGGGTAGTTAATTTCTAAAAGATTTAATTATCGATAATACTAAAATTGAACTTTCTATGTTCTGATTAATGTGTTATTGCAACATAATTCGTAAACGAAAGTTTTTTTTCTTGAAAAAACAAACCTAGTCTCCTTTCCTGGTAAGAAAGAGAAAGACTTACTCCTATCTCTTCTCCTTGCTTGAAAAAAACTAAGATAGGATTAAAATTGAATTTTTTCTATTATAAACTCACTTTTATTCTTTCATTACCCTTTTTCAGTTCTGAAATTTTTGAAAGATAAAGGATTTTTGTGTAACTAGAGAAAATCTGTCTATAACTACCAAAATAATGACATCTTGCACTTGTCAAGACGATGTATGAGTTTCAAATGTTGATAAGAGGTATTCTCAATAAACCGTAATGAGTAAAGAAAATTACTAGCATGTCTTCTAGGCATTTTTCTTGGACTCGCTTTATTCCCTAATGTGCTAATCACCGTTGTGGCTAGGCAAACCGATTATGGAGGAATTGCATGCTAATATTCAAGTTAAATAAAAGTATGAAATGGCTAGTCCCTCATCTACATAAGTAGAACTTCATATACTCTGTACAATACCTAAGTACATTGCTACTTGTAGGCATTCTAAGAGAGTAGGAAAGTAAATAAATCACTCTTTGCTTTTTACTAGTGACATAACACTCACAATGTTGACAAATCTAGTAAGAGCTTTATGTTTTACTACTGAAAAGACATTCATGTAATGTTGTCTAATTCAGTAGGAGCTGCAAGCTTATTTCCTTGTTAGTTATCCATATTATTTCTATCTTGTCTTGAAATAATCCATTACTTTCCTAATATGAATAACCATAGTTTTAAGGTTCACTGCATCTTATTTTATATGATAACACATTGCCTTTCTTATGTTGCTTCCTGAAATGTTATCATAGTGCACAATTCCTTATTAAACGATATGGTTCTATGTTAGGAATCGAGTAAAGACTCAGTCACTGTCAAAATAGTAGTCCTTAGCTCGTAGCAGAAACGTTGTGTAATAGGTAAGCTAACCGGGTCAACACATGGACTATTTATGTGTTGACCGACCCAAGCATTGTATAACTACCCTCTCCTTTCAAGGAGAGGGTGTTGGTTCATTTGCATATTGTATACACTCTTATTTCTTTCTCTCTCTAAGTGTTCCAATTACACTCTTTCTCTCTCTAAAACTCTCTCCATTTTACTATTTGTTTGTGTGATTGATATATCCTATAACTGGTATCAGTTGTCATGGGATCATATAATGGGTTTGTGTGTGATTTTTCTTGTCAAAATTTGAATTTTTTTGGGGTTATTTGGGCGTCATACACGAAAAATACTAACCATCAATTTTTGTTGTTAAAAACCTTCAAGTTGTGTTTTTCATGTTAGATCTAGCCTAGGGATACTTTGTTTTACAAAAAGAATCAAGAAAAAACATCAAAAATGTGTTTTTAGGTGATTTTAGAGTTAGGTTTCGTGGTGTTCTTGAGGGCGAAATATGCAAGGGCGAAATATACAGGTTTATTTTGGGTGAAATATACAAGTTTTATATAGGCAAAATATACACTGTTTTATTCAGGTGAAACATACCTTGTTTATTCAGGCGAAATATACCTTCTTTAATCAGACGAAATATACCTTGTTGATTCAGGCGAAATATGCATTGTCTCTAAGGGCGAAATATACCTTGTTGTATTAGGGCAAAATATACAGGATTCAAATATCGCGGTTTTTCTTGAATTTGTAAAATCCTGTGAAATATTTACTTATTTTTGTGGTTTAACCAAGATTTGTAAAATCTCGCGAAATATCAGTGTAATTCAAGGACCAAAATCAAAACCAGAACCAATCTTAGTCACTTATAACAATAACACAACAACACAATAACTACTAATCATTGAACCGATCTTTGATATCATTTCACATAAAATTCATTTCAAAATGACTACATTGGCAGAAAACGTGATTGTAGCCGGTGCTGATAATCATCCTCCTCTACTTGGAAAGAGTATGTACAACTCTTGGAGGAGTCGTATGATGCTCTACATCAAAGGAAAGGAACATGGAAGAATGATTCTTTACTCAGTTCTCAATGAACCACTTGTCTATAGAACTATTGAAATGGATGGTGTCACTAGAACTAAGACTTATACAGAACTTTCAGACCAAGAGAAGCTTCAAGATGATTGTGATATTTGAGCTACTAATATTGTTCTTCAAGGTCTACCACCGGATGTGTATTCTTTAGTCAACCATCATGATGTTTCCAAAGATATTTGGGATCGAGTTAAGCTACTCATGCAAGGCATCGAACTTTCACAGCAAGAACGTGAGTGTAAGCTATATAATGAGTTTGATAGGTCTACTTCAGTAAAAGGTGAAACACTTCACCAGTAATACTTAAGGTTTTCTCAGCTCATCAATGATATTTACATAATTGGAATGATAATGCAGCAGGTTCAAGTGAATACTAAGTTTCTGAACAGTCTTCAACCCGAGTAGAGCAAGTTTGTGACTGATGTAAATTTAGAAAGGAATATGTATACGACCAATTATGATAAGCTTTATGCATATCTCAATCAACACGAGTCCTATGCTAATGAAGTTCGCCTGATGCCTGAAAGATTTCCAGATCCACTTGCCTTGGTTGCTAACTATCGTACCATACCTTCATATCACAATACTCATCAAGCTCAGTACAATCCTTCTCACTATCAACAACATATGTCACCCATTGCTTAACAGTTCTACTCTCATCAACCACATTTACAATCTTATGAAGCACATATTCATCAGCAACAATATCAGGCTCCTATGTGTTATTCAACACCATTAGTTCCTCAACTAGTAATAATGGTATTAAATCTAGCAAAATCACTATCTATATATTCGTCTTCGGAAATGACGAATTGTTCATATTGCTGAACCAAAAGGTCGATCTTATTATCTTTGACTTGACTATCGCCTTGATGGGTGATTAACAAAGTTTTCCAAATTTCTTTTGCCGTGTTACACATGAAATTTTTTTCATATTCTTTTCTTGGTAAAGCATTATAAATGACCATTTTGGCTTCATTATTTTTCGCAAGCCTTCTTTTAAGTTCATCACTTTGTTTTTCAAAAGGGACAACCTCATCAAGTTTGGTTTCCGGATTTTGAATAATGGGTTGAAAATCACCGTTAGTAATAACATGCCAAAGATCTAGATATTTTGATTTAACATATGTCTCGAATCTATTTTTCTAATAAATAAAACTATCGCTTTCAAAAAGTGGTCGTCTTTGCATAGATTGCCCTTCTAGATATTTATCAGAATCCATAGACCGATCCAAGCTTTAAAATACAATATATTTTAAAAATCTTGAGTGACCTTGCTCCTGATACCAATTATGGAAACTAGAGGGGGATTGAATAGGTTACAAGTTTTTCTTACGTTTTAAAAGTTTACTTTCAAAAATGTTTAGATCCGAGTTATATGTTTAACCAATTCACAATATGAACAAGCAATAACTATCTAAACTA
>BQNB010066713.1:0-34457 GCA_026074375.1 Tanacetum coccineum | reverse complement strand
GCCAATGTTCTGAAAGACCTTCTTTTGCACAAGGAAAAGCTCAAAAAGGCAGCCTCTTTAGTCAAACTTAGTGAAGAATGTTCAGCAGTCATCCAGAGAAGCTTGCCTTAAAAAGAAGGAGACCCAGGGAGTTTCACGCTACCATGTCTTATCGGACCTTTAGCAGTAAAGAACACTTTGGCCAATTTAGGGCAAGTATCAACCTTATGCCACATTCTCTCTTCCAACGATTAGGAATTTCTAACTTGAAACCAACAAAGATGAGTATTCAGCTAGTTGATCGGTCAATTAAATATCCCATCAGGGTATGTGAGAACCTTTTAGTCAAGATAAATAAGTTTATCTTTCGATTCATACCATCTTATATACTATCAACAGTCCTTGCGCGCATTAACATGAACGCACACTGCCCTTCTAAACTAAAATGTACATCAGCCGAAATATAGCTTCTCCACAGTTGCCCTGTACTCATACATTGTGGATTGCTCTAATCCTTCACTTTTACATCATCGAAACCCTGCTTTGACCATTTAGGCAAGTTTGAACATCCACACAATCTATCATTCATTCTTGCAAGCGAAACAAATACTGCCGGAATCATATAAGTTTCCCACTTGCAAAGTGACCAGAATTCTATTTAGAACAACTGCCAAGCAACGTTAACAAGTTAGCACTACCTCTTTAGTTACTGTTGAGCAGTAATTAAACGTCTCCCACCAAATGACCAGATCCTATACTTCCATTACTAACGCCAACACGCATGAGTCTGAAGCAGAGTTTGTCACATACGCACACAAATACCAAGTCCAATGACAACCTGGGATGATATTAAGATAACATAACGTAAAGCAACTGCGATGACGTCTGCATTCGGATCACACTTAGTTATCTTCGAACACAGACTTGTAACTGTTTCTAATAGGCACAAAATCAAACACAGAGAAGATAAACTTATTTATATTTGACTAGAACACTCATTATCGCTCACTATTACCCTTGCAATCTTGTACAACCTTGATATATATTCTCCTGACCGACTATCAAAAGGGATCCCTAGAGTAAGTAAATATTACTTCAACCTAGCTGATATCATCTCATTCTTTAATGTTGCGTGCGTTTACCAACGATCCTGATATTGGGTTACCCACTAATCTTTGAAGAGGTGAGAACAGGGGCATAAAGGTTTGAGTTACTTCAGACTCCATAGAACGTGTCCAGGATTCTAGAGAGCTTCATTTAATATCTACCAAGGTCCGATCAAAGAAGCTTATCGTAGTTAGCGGAAAAACAACGCCATGGGTCATCACCGTTCTTCTTTCTACTTAAAGGCACCTGCTTCGTTGCTAATCTCTCTGGATGACTGCTTGAACTATATATAATCTCTACTATAAGGAGAATTTGACACATATAGGAGTTACTGTGCTTAGGACCTTGATTATGGTTTTATCTCTCCTATAGATCGCAACAAAGAAGTGCTTTTAGTTGGTAACCTTGGCTCCTGAGTCGGCATATTGTGTGAGAAACACATTACCGGCTTCTCGTTCTTAAACATTTACAGGTCAATCGATTAAACACTATGAATTCATCTATATAGGAACTTCCATAAAACGAAAGTTAGTGAACGGAAATCGATTCCGTGCTCCAACATAACGTCATCCTTATTTACTGCTACTTTTTCAAATCGGAGGCGGTTAAATGCGAGCTCACTTCGACGATTTCGATCTCGCTGGTAGAGACGTACAAGCGGACAACAACTAGATGATGCGAGAGTGCATCAAATCCTCAGTTCTGAACGTGCGCATGCTTCTGAGGTATCCTTCTATCACAAGTAGATCTTCGAATCCTGGAATCTGCCATTCCTACTTTTTGCTTCGATTACGCGTCTATGAGTTCTCCACTGTTCCGAATGCCATTCGCGACAGTTTACGGTTGATCGGAATTATTGGCTTCTGCGATGAACTATTGCGACACATCGGGGGAAATCCTACAGGATCATAGTCCCAAGCATCACAGATTTGCGAGCGTATCTCATATGCTAGACCCCAAAGTTGGTGTAACCTCTCAAGCAATAACATCGCGGGACATGTCTCAATTAAGCTCCTCCCTTGAGATAAAACAGCGCAGGGTGACCTTAGACTAGCTATTTACCCAAGGAAATATTGTACTGTCGTACTTTCACTTAAGTAGTGCTATCTGGTCACATAAGAGTTACTATAAACTTTCACACTATTCCTTCCTCGTATGGACATTCTTCTATGTTATCAGAAGCTCACATCATTAGCCAGCAAGCTCTCGATCTCTATGCCACTTACGGGTGCATGAAACCGTATTCATACGCGACACATACTTTCCCATCTTCTCACATATCACTGCTTACAGCTATATCCTCATCTGTGGCCTTAAGGATGTCTTCTCTATATTCAGGATGCACGCAATTCCATGAGTAACACACATCAAGACAAGCTATCAACACTCACTTACCTCTGAAACAAGCTGACACGTACATTGATGGAGTTGCACTCAATTTATATGATGAATTTCGCGACGCTATGCTATGTCAAACTGTTATATTATTTTCAGTTTATTAATGTGTACTTACGTCTTCCAAATCGGGACATGTATGATTGTGCATGTTGGAAGTATCTTAACTGTATGGATGCTAGGGGGAAGTTAGAACTCGACTATATAGTCACGATCGTGGAGATGTGCACTTCATTCAGTCACAAAACGAATTTAAGTCCTAACCCGGTGCAGAGGATAGGGACGTGCATCCGCAGCCAAGATGACCGCGAGAATTAGGTCACCTGATACTCGTTCATCCGAGACCCATCCTTTCCAAGACTACCCGATTTAATTCCGCTAGGAGCTGTATCTATCGGACATTTCGATCAGGAATAAGCTTATTTAGTCATATGGGCTCTTAAGCCAAGAGGATATCTGTCCAGCATCAGACCCTAGACTACGGTATCTGTCATATTTAATTGACCGATGGGTAATGTCAACTGTCACCTATACTCCGTGATAATTGCATGGACTACATCACATTTGATCTTGAGTTATGATTCGCGCGTTAGAAATCTAATGTTTCATCTCTGGAACATTGATCGATCATGGTGAATAGTTCAAGATGTACTGGCAGTTATTCTTCAGGTTCAACACAACATTTGCCGCTAAATTTGGCGTTCCCACACCTTACTGCGTAGGATGATCTACTACTGTACTTCTACTATACGCGTTGAACAACCGGCTAAGTGCGTGGGACACGATACTCTGTTAGCGTACTGAGTGGGCGAAAACACTCGCCTTGCGGGGCTGAGCTCTTCGTTTTAGATGATGCAGGTCGAGCGTCATTGTAGTCTCTGGATGACTTGCTGAAGCATTCATATCACACTAAGTTGTCACCAAAGGAGGCTGCCAACTTTTTTGAGATTTTTTTTTTTCCCTTGTGCGAACTAGAAGTGTTCTATTAGAACTCTGAGATGTGGGCCATTCCTTGTGTCGGCATGTGTTGTGAGCAACACCATCGGCTTTGAGCATCAACGTATAAACAAGGGGTGCAGAAATTCACAGCGCAGTGAGATATCCATCTGCTATGGCTTCATAGATGGAGGTACTTAGTGGATCAGAGGATGTGTACAGACCACATCAAGTGCGAAGGTTCTCATTTATTCTAGAGCATGGCACAATAATTCTTTATCAATCGTGACACTAGAGAACATGGCAGCAGTCTTGGACGAAGTAAGAACGGGGACATCGGTATAGGGAGTGAAGAGAGGGGTGTGAGATACATAGGCCTTAACATGTGAAAATTTGGTGTCAAAAGGAGATGTTCGGGTGCTATTATTAGCTGTGAGGGGTGGGAAGATTGGCTGGGGGGGGGGTATGTTCATTCATGTATCGAGTGAGTATGGATATTACCGTAGTCATTCTGACGACGAGCGTGGATACGTTCCACATCACTGCATTGTATTCTCCTGCTCGGTTGTGACTTGGATGGTATCATTCGCGTAGATTGCTCGGATGAATGAGTCGGCGAGCGAAGAACTTTTGTGGGAGACATTTATACAGTAGCACTACCGGCCACTTTACAGCTTCCAGATTGTGCAGTTAGCGTTAACATACTGGGTGTCGAAAGTTTTAACCTCCCGCTTTCGCGCGCTTTCAAGTTTGACTCTCTCGAGCATGGCTACAATCTCTTACTGCTCCCTGGTAGTTGTATATAGCAATGAGATGAATACGGATCCGGGGAAGAACATTGTATTAGGTCGTAGTTTTTCCTGTAACGTGATATCGGTCAAGGTTTTGGCCTTTCGGTATAACGCATGCGCAAGTGCCCTTTTCGTATGGCAGATTTCTTTCAAGCCATGGTTTGAAACACTCAAGGCAAGCATGTCCATCTAGAGCCAAGATAAACTTACGAGTTTTCTGCAATGTGAACACTTGAGAAGGGTTTGGTTACGGCAACACCACGCTTTTCTCTTCGTGCTCCGCACATCTCCTGTTAGTCGTAATGGTCGGCTTCTATAGGCTGGATGTCCTGTCATGTATGTTATCGAGCTTAGAAGGATGCGTTTATCAATGGGAGGCGATGAGAGGTAGGCTTACATGCGATACTATAGTCAGGGACGATGCGTCGACGCTGATCGGATTTTGAAAATCGGCCGAGTTGGGGAGAGAATGTTCCCGTAGGGATTTTAAAGGGGTCACTGGCTTGGTTTTATTGACATTGGAAGAGGATGCATCATCATCGAAGAGGTTTCTTCTGGCTATGGCTAGAGATTCATTTTGATGTTAGCGCAAGGCGGCTCTCCTAAGCCTCCAGACTTCTCTCTCAGGTTCATCGAGGGGTTCCGTTAATTTCTTTACGGCGCTACGTGTCATTTTGAGTGATTACGAAACAAATAAAACGAAGAAAAGATATACTACAAGAAAGCTAATATACCAAAAATAAAAATCTCACTTGATAGGAATCAAGCGAGTAGACCTAAGCTAAACAATGGTCAAAACCTAACTATTCCCTGGTAGCGGCGCCAAAAACTTGATGTGGTTGTCTTTAGACTTCAACAAGAAGTTTTACAACTCCCTAGGCAGTGCACCTAATCGTTACAGTGTAGTATAGGTAAGACTCGGGGGTTGTTATCGTTCTTTAGGGGAATAGGTTAGGAAGGCTCGAACAAAATCTAACAAAGGTCTACGGGGTTGAGAGAAGATTCTTTTTGTATTTTTATTTTATAGAAAGTAGGTAAAATCATATGGTTGAGAGGTTGGTTTGTTTTATCTAATTAAACTAATAATAATCTAAACTACTTTGGTGATAACTTATATGATAAATGAACGTATTTACTTAATCATGCACCACTCCTCAGATTGATTATCCTAATCCTGTTGCTTTGTCACACTTGTGATGATCTATGTAAGTATTTCCTAAGTCATGAACAAATTACACGAACCCGTCGTCTACGTAATATTCCGTTAAGGCAAGACACAAGTAAGGTAGTATGAAGACTATTACAAGGCCCCTAAGAGTATACTAAATGCATTTGAAATATCTTAAGAGGGGTCAACCATATTAGGGGTAAGGTAGTATGAAGACTGTTACCGATGGTATTCTTTCTACACACTCGCGTTTCCCTAGACGTCTATGCCAATTTAGTATCTTATGGCTAGTTTTCTAAAGCCTAACGCGCACATCTATCACAAGAAGCAACATTAAAAAGGATCTACAATCTAAGTTTCATGCAATCATAAGTAAATACTAAAGGATCTAGCCTACCATGTTATAAGAAGATAAAGAAGATAAATCAATCAAACAATACATAGACATATTGAAATATCAAAGGGATAAATGAACTTTACTTGATTAAAACATGGATTAAAGACTATTACAATAGGGTTTTAAGGCCTTAAAGACGGCCTAAAAAGCTGCAAAAACTCGACTATAAAAGTTAGGGTTCATCTCCCAAAATTACACACTTAAAACCCTAAAATCGGTTTTGTATATATATAGGAAAAGCGGCGCGACGACGTCGTGTTGTAATCGTGACGCCGTCACCACGTAGAATCTTCTAGAGCCACTTTAAGTCAGCTACGTCCTGATGCCGTCGCCAAATCCATGACGCCGTCACTTTGAAAATCTTGACGCCGTCGCTTAATAATCGTGACGCCGTCTCCAAGCTCTGTATGCACAATTCTTCAAGATAAATGGTGTAGAGTCGTAGTCTTGTCCGTTTCTTCTCTAAATGAGCCCAAGTCACGTGTATTTCCTCCAAATGCCATCCAAGTGCTAAAACATGAAAACAAACGATTAAGCACATAATCTGGGCATATTTGCATGATTTAAGGGGTTAAATAACCCCAAAAAGTGTATAAATTGACATCTCATCATCGGTTCAGCACAAAAACTATCCTGTGAGAATCCACTAATTCATTTATCCTCTGACATATTCATTGGCCAAAAAAAATAAAAAAAACGGGTGGCTCTATTATGCCGGCTCTTTGTAATGACTACTCATGGAGAAAACTCAGTATTACACACTTGATGTTGAAGTAGAATAGCCCAAACTTGTGTCTTATGTCTTGTGCTATCCACGCGACTCCAAATTTATACTGAATACAACAACGTAATTCCATGAAGTATAAGTAAACCTAAGTATCTTGACAAATCCTTAACTATGTGAGACACTGAGCACTACAACGTAACTCCTTCAAGTGATAGCAAATGTGTGCATTGAGCACCAACTTCTGCGTTTGTAGATCACACATTGCTAGATTTAACAAAAGTCTTCATACATCACCAGATTATAAGCTCAAGTTATCTTATAAAAGTCATCATCCAACAAATCCCAAATTTAAGATATATAAATACCACGCACCCGTGAAATCCCACTACCGCAAAACGTCAAAGAGTGATAAAAAAGTTATCCTCGTAGACATTTCTTGGCGGGTTAAATCAAAAATATTGTATTTTTAAACTGTTTAGTGAATCTTTCCAGATAAATATCTTTTAAAGCAGTAAGTGATAGTTTTGTTGGTTTTTTTTTTTTGTTGCATTTTTAGCCCCGAAGATAGCCCCGAAGATAATCACTTTGTTATCTTAAACCCCAAATATAATCATTAATCTATTAATAACAAAGTTTAGTCCAAATGTTTCAAAAAGAACTCACATCTCATTTGTCTAAAGTTTAGTCCAAATTATTTTATTTATCAACCGGCCCATAACCTAGTTTGTTCTTATCCAACGCCTACCAACCATATAACAAGTTAACCCTATCTCTTGATAATTCATCCACACAACTATTTTTCATCCACCTCGTATCTTTGTTACATTTCACACGCAGCTAACACTTTCCATTTACACAAATCAAAGCACCGCCCTTATTTGTGCTTGACAAACAAGATAAAACTCAGTCAAACCCATAAACCTTTTCACCATTTTGTTGTTCTTTTTAAACATGAAATAAGCACAAGAACCCCTTTTTATGTTTATGTTTTACGAGCTCAGTATCCCATGAAGAATAGAAGAAAACTATTGCTTCAAGATCATTTATTGGTATCGGGTAGGTTGTATTTCATGTTTTGTGTTTTGTGTTCTTGGGTTTTGATAACCAAAGGTCTATGATGATACATCTTATCGTGTTGTGGAGCGGTTAAAGGTTACCCATTTGTTATTTCAACACGAAAGAGTACTGAGATCATTTGTTCTTTATTTGTTGTTTATGAGATGGGTTAGAATATATTGTTGAGGTGGATGTTTGTGGTTTGGTGTTGGTTTTGGTACTGAGGTAAACTAAACTGAGTTCATATCGGTTATAATCGGGTTGACTCGTTTTTCTTTCGATCTTCTGAAACCGAAACCCACATATGAAACCAACTTTACGAAACAATCCATACGAAACCATCCGTACAAAAACTCCTTATGAAACCTCTTCACGAAACCTCACTTACGAAACCTTCTTACAAAACCTCTTCCGTAACCACATATGAGAGTTGTTTCTGTAAGCATTTCTGAAACCGAAACCTCCATACGTAACCAAGGTACGAAACCTTCATATGAAACCATCTATGAAACCTTGCTTTTTAGAAATTCCTTAATAGTAGCAGTACCTGAAACCATGATTTCATAAATTCCTTTCGTAAAGCGTTTTGAAACCAACTTTCGAGTAACTGATTTTCCGAAACTCCTTTTCTAATTGTAACAGTATTTCTGAAACGATACTTTTATAGAAACCGCCTAAAAACATTCGTAACACATGTAATAAAAGACGCATTTTTGACGAACGTAACCGTTTGTACTGTACCGGTTTCTTTGGCAGTTAATTACATGAAAAGTAGTTTTTGACTGTTTTATGGACATATATGGACTTATTTTGGACTGTTGTGAGATTTTGACATATCTGGAATTTATTTGGACTCATATTGACTAATACAGACTGACAAAGACAAAAAATTCACTCGAATGAAACATTTAAGCCATTAAAACCCAATGTTTTTTTAAAACCCGGGTTTTTAGTTAACCGTTTGAGTTGACCGGGTTCACTGGTCCGCCGTTCAACCGGTTAAACCGCCAGGTCAAACCGGTTTTACGCCAAAAGGAAAAGCACCTTTATTCAAATTGTACACAAAGAAAAATGTTACACTATGGAAATTACTTGTATATTTATTAAAAAAAACTTTTATTGGTACACTGTATCAAAGAGTACGACTTGTAATTTGCTACATAAGTGATCATATCATAATATCAAATCACCACTTGACTTAGGGGCCATTATCACCCTCAAACCAAACTTTCAGTATTATTTTTTCTCATTCCTCTGTTGTTTTAACCAAAGAAAAGATCACCAAACTCAAACCCTTTCATACACACACAGCTATCACCATTTTTCAGTCACCACTGCTGTAACATATTACTCTTCGCCGGAGTACAAGAAACCGAAGAGGTGGGTCGATCTTTAATGAGATTAGTATGCGTATGGTTCAGTTTCATAGTGTATGGCCCAGTTACAAGAAACATGTCCTATTTCAGCATCTAGTTACATCATTCTTGTTCTTTTCCTTTCACATATACTGAACCGTCCGGTTTCCGGTCCGGCGGTTCGACCCGGGTCGACCGAAACCCGGCGGTTCAATCCGGTCTGAACTGCAGCAAAAACCCGGCCTACAACGGACCGGCCAATATTCCGGTTCGCGGTTCAACCGGTTCGACCGGCCGGGTCGAACCGGGTTTTAAAACATTGGTACTTATTATAATATTTAGGGCATTAAAATCATGAAATAATAACCAACTTTCAGTTTTGTTCTAATTTAGTCACTACAACTTTCTTTTGATTATAAAATAATAATCAAGTTTAAAAAGTGTTCTGTTTTAGTCACTCAAAGTTTTGATAGTGTTCTAATATTATGTAATTGTTATGTTTGAGTGACTAAAACAGAGCACTTTACAAACTTTGTTATTATTTTATAGCATATATCTCTTTTCACCTGTGCATAAGTTGGTTGTACATTAAGTTGATTGGGGTTAGTGAAATGCAAAGGGTGTGTATTTATTGTTAAAGTACAACCAAATAATGCACATATGAATACCATAAAGATCACCACATTTTTATTTTTACAGCAACTAATATGATTTCGAGCCAGGGTCCAAATAGTTTTAGAATTTGGGTTCTTCTTTATTTAAAATGTAAATTGAAGTCTTATACACTCTCATTTGCTTTGTTATTGTAATTTTGTAGCCTGGAAAGGAGGGTTGTCATTTGTTTGAATTTATTATTTATTGTGGTGATGTGTAGACCTGAATAGGATTAAGTTTGTCTGGCTATGATGATTTGATCACTCGATTGGTCGTATTTCGGCGAGGTAAAAATTGTATGGCATAAGCCATCACCACAGCTTTTATCTTTGTCAGCTGCCATCGAATCCAACAATCATTGCATACAGTGTTATCTCTAAATTTTTTTTATTGATTAATTAAATTGTAATTCTCTCCATTTCTCTACATTTTTTGTTATTTCAAGAGATTGAAAAAGTACCCGTTCATTCAGGGACTTTCAAAAAGTAGGAGTAGTTGGAGCGGAAAAATAAAATATGCAAGTTGTATCATTGTTATATTTGCGGGTTTTTTGTTAAAGTGAGAACAAAAGGTATTGAAAAATGTCTATCAATTTATGCTCTAACAAGAGGGAATTGAAGGAGGGCGTTTGGTTGCGGCGGGGGGGGAGGGGGGTGCAGTGTGGGGTGGAGGTGTGTAGATGAGGTGGGCATTGGAGTGGTGGGTAGGCGATATTGTGCGTAGTGATTGGATAGGGGGGGGGTGTTGTGTGTTTTACGGTGGGGATATATTAGGGCGTCAGTAGATAGTCGGGACTGACTTGAATACGCGGACTTTTGAAAGTCGAGCCTTCACAGATATAATTGGTAAGTCCTGCTAATTCACACCACACATAATGTGGTCTAAAAGATCTATGTAATATTCCGTCAAGATAATAGTAACGCAACTTAAGTTCTATACTACATGACGCTATAATCAATAAACTGCAGTAGTCAGTATAATCATAATTGGATAGGATCTCTACCAGTCGAAGTACTTTCAAAGTGGAATAAGTATTCCTAGAAGCAAAATAACCGACACTATTTGATTCTGATCTTGCGCAATTTAAGAGAATCAGTCGCTGTCATTCATGTAGAATTGATTTGCAAACTATGATAAGAAACGTTTCGCTTATAACGATGTTATTGAATCATTATAACCTATACAAACACATAATAAGTATCTTGTCCGTTGTTTTAAATATGAGAGTTGCAAAGGTTTTTCCATATACAAATGATGACATCAAATAATGTCTATTTTATAGCATTCCCCATTATTTCGTCTCTTTATGCTCTTTTACATTCTATTATAAAAGAAATATAATACTTAATTGATTATATTTATTATTTGCAGTAAATATCGAGCATATGGTGAAAGTTAGTGAAAAGCTACACATTTTGGAGCTTAAACGATAAATTAAAATAAAACATCAAAGAGTGAAAGATTAGAATACGTCGCAATATTTTGGTCATAACTTTTTCGTCCGAACTCCGTTTTAGGTGATTCAAAAGGCCACGTAAAGATAATAAAGATATCTTGATTTTTATGTGATAAAATACATGTAAATCTGAATTTACCTCGTGGATATGTATGTTGGAACAGCCAATTCATTGTTGGGCCTAACTAAAGAAAAGCCATTTTAGTCTTTATGAGTTGCCTTTGGCGTGACAAACAAAAGAAACAAAGCGATAATAATGGCCACTTGGTATATTCTTGGGATTTTAGTCCTGGATTGGACAAGAACGGCAAGCAAAAAAAAACAAAAGGTGAAATTGGCTTAGGTTGGCTTGACGTGGAGACAAGGAGAAAAAGCCAGGGATTTTATCCTATCAAACACCAATTCTTTGACACAAGAGAGAGATTCATTCGAAAGAGATCAGACGAAAAAAATGACGAGAAGAAAATAAAGAAGAGGTACAAGGTTTTGCGAAGCGGTCCAAGCCATGGGAAAACTCTTGTAATTTCTACACTCCACTATACCTTCGGTTAGCTTATAAGTTTAATCGATCATCTATGATTTTGTGTAATTGTTACAATGACTATATAGCTAATACCTTTTAGGTATTAGCCATAGGTTTATTGATAAATATAATGTCTTGATTTGTTATAATCTTTTTCTTTATTCGTTGTATGTTGATTATTTTTATCTCTTCGTACCATTTATGTACTTAATTATATTTTTTGTCTATCATTCAACTAGATCCAGTCATACATATTTAATGCGTTGCAACTTCTGTGTTGTTTGGGCATAGGCTAAGAGTCCAGGATAGAAACATATAAATATAGTTTCCTAGATAAATTATAATCAACGGTGTGAGCTTTATGCGGGTTTAGGTTAATTTTTGACCAGGCTTAACTAGCACAAACTCGAGTATTACACTCGTCCAGTCTCTCAGGCTGAAACCCCCCCTCTCTGCCATAAGTTTAGGTTAATTAGATTTAATTAGAATATTTAGGTTAGATTAGTACAACGAGGTAAATAAAATAACATAGAATTAAGAGTTAACGTTTCACTCTCATGATCGACACCTACTACCACGAAGCTACATCTGAACGGCACACTGCCCGTAAAGGTTGTTTTTAGGTAATAGACGGCATAAGATAATATATAACTTTATACATGACATAACACCCTACCACAAGACTCAACAAGTTTTTTGGCGCCGTTGCCGGGGAGTGTGATTGTTTAATTTCTTGTTTTTATTGGTATTTTTAGTATAATTTTTTTAATAATATAAATTTAGTCTTGTTTTTCTACTGTCTGCTGTTATTTATTGAATACGGCGCATCAATTTTCTTTGAATACAGCGTATTCGACATCAAACATCGATACGGCGTATCCAGTATACTAAATACGACATATCGACTGTTATTTAATTTCTTAAACGAGTTAGGATCCCAAACACATAGAATCCCACCCGAATTACCAACAGAATCACTATGCACAAAGTTATATACACAAAATTACCCCAACATTTCTTAATATCAAACAACGTAATGGACTCCATTTTAGTTTCTTGCAAAGTAAGAAAATTCACCTTATTTGAGACACATAACTCCTTTACCCAATCTTTTTTAGCCTTAGGGTTAAGGCCTTGTATGTTTAAAGACAACATATTCATCGTAAAACTCCATCCACTCCTTGTGACTCGATGATCTCTTCAATATTCATTGTATATCCTTCCATATTATAACCCATAGTTTGACCCACCTTAATCAATTCCTCCATCACCGTTAATAAAGACCCACTTGTCCGAGGTACTTCACTTTTTTTTAAATGTCCTGAGCTCACATATTCCATGCCTTCTCATACGCGATAAAATATACAATATAATATTCCAAAAGAGCAATTAAGAACTTTCCTAAAGTCTCCTTTAAGAAAAGCTCACTCTAAAAGATATATATAATATATAATACGTATATTTAATCGGGAAGAATGATCACCCGGGTCGTTTCCCCAATGACTTGTGAAATTGAAACCTTGCTTTAGCTTGAATTATGATTTGAATGAGAGAAAAGATATTTTTGAGTATCTATAACTACTACATAAAAGCAACAATTAAAATGAACAATTAAAAGCAATTAAACACTTAAGCAATTAACGGGAATCAAATAAAACGCGATGATTAAGCAGATAAACTAATTTTAACCCCTAAAAATGCAAACTACATTTCTAAACCTAAATTAGGACAAAAGAAAATTTTAGGAGAAAGAAATATATTTTTTTGATTATTTTTGAATTTATTTTGAATTAAAAACGAATTTAATCTAATTAAATACTAGAAAATAGCAAATTAAGTCCTAAAAAAATTAGAAAATTGATTATTAAACTTAGGAAAGTCTAAAATAACATAAAAACTCAGAAAAATATTTTTAACTATTTTTAAAATTAAAATCCTATTTTTAAAATTAAAATTAAAAGCTCAAGAAACTTCGTCCTTAGGGAGAGCAACAAGAAACTTCCATTGAAAATGGCTACCGGCTTATGATAAGAAAAATGAAATGTGACGATGCCGGGATCAAAAACAAAATCTTCACTTCTAAAGGAGATAAACAAAGGTGATTCCTCGGTGTAAGTGAAGTATGGAAGAAAAGTCCAAATGATAAATGTGAAGGAATCGACATCTTCAACATTTAAAGATAACACCGTTTTACTTAGGTAAAAATCTTCATTAGGCTTAACAAAATCATTTTTCATAGCCAAAATGGGCTTAAATCTCATGCAAACATCTGGTGGTTCCGGAGGAGGACGAGGAAATGACGGTTCTTTGAAAAATAAGAGAGTCCCGGAGGAAATGTTCTCTCTTAAATTCTTCTCCAATGTTACAAGATTTTTATCATGAATGGTATGATAAACTAGTATACCTGGTTTGAATACTTTGTCCTCGTTCCCGAGAGAATTCAAGGTAACACTAGCCGACAACTCCGCAGTAAAAGGCGAGTCGGAATCTAACAAAGGAGGTGGTAAAATACTTGAGTCGGTGGAATCAAATGCAATGGTTAAGTCCTTTTTAAAATCCTTTGGTTTGGAAAAATGATCATTAAAATCAATTGGATTATCAAAAGTGATTCTTATTGGCACAACAATGGTATCAATTGGTATTTGACTTGAAACTTTGTCATCATCATCCTCATACTCTCTTGAGGACTAGACAAGAGGTTTGGTTTTTTATGTAAGATACGTTGCTAAAAGACAATTATCTTCTCCTTATCGCAATTACGAGTCCTCATTCTCCATACGAATGGATCAACGAGATAAAACATCTGGCTGTCTTCCAAGAACAAACCTCTCTCCGTGAGAGTAGGGAAGTAGATTGCAACTTGAAAGTTTTTTTTTTTTTTTTTTTTTTTTTTTCTTTTTTTTTTTTTTTTTTTTCAAGGGTGGGAGGAGGGTAAGATTAATTCCCGGTGAATAGAATTCTCTTTCAAGATAAGCTTCGTAAACACATCCTGTCCGGTGTAGTTAATGTGCAGAGAAGAAGACTTAATCTCGACATCCTTATCGTTTTCTTCAAAGAGAGGATTCACGTCGCTAGATTTGAAACTATCATCGAATTCAAAAAGAGGATTTGAAAAAGTTTCTCCATGAATATCCTTCTTATGAATTGAAACGTCATTACCCGGTGGTAATGAGTTAGGAAGAGTGAATTCATCGGTGAATTTCTCGAAAGTAGAATCACTAGTCTTCATCGGAGAAGAACTAGGAAAAGGAACATCGGATGGAATAGTGGTACTGCCACAAAACGGGTCGTCTTTTGAAAAATCAATGACAGAAATAGCATGAACAGATTTCTTTTCCTCGTTTTTCTCAGATTTATCGACATAATAAACAAGTTCTTCCTTTCCTACTCTTAAAGTCAATGTCTCCTCGTACAAATCAATAAGGGCTTTTGCGGTGCGAAGGAAAGGTCTTCCTAGAATAACAGGTACTCTCGGGTCTGGTACAAAATTAACCACAACAAAGTCCGCAAGAAAAGTAAAACCATCAACTCTAACTACAACATCCTCGGCTATACCCATTGGGTGGCGTAAGGAACGATTGGGCAAGGGGTCACTCGAGTGATCAATCGAGTAGGAAGTCAAAGCTCCAGCCTCAAGTTTGCTTGTAGATAAAAAAAAAAAAAAATTAATAAGAGGTAAAGGTTAATGCACTCGGAATCCGGGCTAAAGCACTAGTCCTATTGAGTTCTTGTAAAGCACATGAATATGAAAATTTTTTCTGGTCTCGAGCTTCTCGGGAACATTGTTCATGATGAAGCAGAACAGTCCAGCATTCACATTGTGATGGCGATCGCCTCGAGTTTCTCTTTGTTTCCTTAGCAACGAGCGTAACCATGTTGATAAATGTTTGGCATTTCGACGAGAAGCAACTTTCATCCAATCATTAAAACGGAGTTAATTATTGAACATCTTCAAAAACCGGCTATGTTGAGCACTTGGTTTATCGTTTTCTCTCACTTTCATCATCTCGGGGTATGGAAGTTTAGGTTGATACGAAGTTGGTTTTGGAGAATTAAGATCTTGAATTTCAACATTAACGGTTTTCTTTGCTTTTGGTTTTGGGATTTCAATGAAAATGGAATCTTCTTCCTCCGGAGGTGGGACATGTGCGGTATTTTCCAAATTTGGATTTTGCACTTTTTCCGTTGACGTCTCCGGGTTTTGTTCGGGTTCCTTTGAAGGAATAGAAACATCAGGTGTAGGAACAAGAGGAGTCGAAGGTCCTTCCAAAGTCTTACCGCTTCTTGTGGTGATAGCATTAACATGCTCACGAGGGTTAGTGATAGTTTGACTTGGAAGAGTACCCGAATTTGAAGACGAAGCTGTGTTGGTACGATAGTTTTGCATAAAACTTAGCATCATGTTTTGAAAATCATCTTGCTTCTTTTGAGAATCGTTATAACTTCTTTGAAAATCGTTTTGGTTTCTTTGAAAATTGTCCAACTTCATTTGCACATTATTCATGTTAGCATCATTAGCCTTAGAATAACTTTCAAAATCCGTTTTAGAAACACCTTGAATTTGTGAAACGGGAGGGAAAGCTTGATTAACCAAAGGTTGATTTGTTGGTGGTTGGTATGGTGGGGCTTGATAAACGGCTCCTTGACGGTTTTGGTTCGAATTGAAATTGTTTCCTTGATATCGGCTTTGGTTACTTTGAAGATTTGATTGATTAAAACCGGGTGGTCTCATTTGATTTGCCAAATTAGGAGGATTTCTTTGAACAAAGTTGCCAACGGCGGCGATTTGTTAGAATTGATGAATGTTATCATGAAAAACGGGAAAATCACTCCTTGTTAACGAACAATGGTTGAAATTATGGTTTGAACCACATGTAACACAAACTTCCTCGACTGCTTTGACGGTAGCAGGAGTCATAACATTCTTTTCACTAATCATCTTTTTTATATTCCCCTTATACGCTCATTCGAATATCCATTTTGTCTTCAAGAGAAACGGCGAGTTGTTGAAATTCAAAAGAATTAGAAGGTGTAGAAGTAGAAAGAGGAGCATTCGTACTCGCTCTTGGTTCAATTGCATGACTTCTTGAATAACGAACCTTGGATTTACTCCTCAAAATGGCTAAACCGATCACGAGGCATCTAAATATAAAAACTGTTTCCACCGCGGCGGAATCTAAAGCATCTTGATCATTGGTATTCAAAGAATTGTAGAACGTATCAAGTTGATGTAATTCCTAGAAAACCATGATGAGACATTGACGAGAAAGTCTTTGAAACGTACCCATGCTTTCGTTGAAAGTTTTCATTTATTTTGGATGGTTAGAAAGGTGGTGATTTCGTTTCGAAGTGGAAATAATTGGTTTATGAATTTCAGAGACAAGATCATCCCCACGTTAGAAATAGATCGAGGTGGTTTTCTTATCTAGCCAAGTCCTAGCTTCACCTTCGAAGAGAAAGGGAAAAAGCAAACTTAATCGACGATGTCGGAACTTCGTGATGTCTAAACGTAGAAGTGACTTTGGTGAAAAATCAAAAATGATTATGAGGGGTCTTGTTTACCCTTAAATTGATTACTTTGAACAAGGTTAATCAAAGTTTGTTTAAGCTCGAAATTGTTTGCATTAATCGGTGGAACAACAATTGCATCTTCGTATCCCTCGATGGGAGCTTGTAACATTTGAGCCATGGTACGATTGTCGGCCATTGGAAACTCGGGTTCCTCAACAATAACCGTTGTTATTTGTTGTTGTCGACGATTTCGATTACGAGCTTGAGATCCGAGTGCCATGCCATCTAAAAATAGCAGAGAGAAATTAAAACCAAATTAACACAAATTTTTTTTTAACAATCTATTTTAAAACGGATATATGGAAGACAACTTAAACCAAATAATCGAATTACTTCACGGTAGCTCTTAAAAATTGCTTCTTAAGATGAGCCGTACCTCGTAAATGACACAATTGGCAAGTTTTTTTTTAATATTTTTTTTTCTTTGATTCGATTTGGGAACTTTTCAAGTTCACCGGAACTTATTTATGATAATACCTCAATTGAAGGTATTATATGTTGGTGTTCGTTTACCAACTTTGTGTATTTTATTTTATTTTTTTAAGACAATTTTTTAATTTTTTTTTGATTTTTTTATGATAATTATACTTAAAATAAAAAGAAAATATTTTTTTTTACTTTTTATATATTTCAATTTTTTTGATTTTTGAGATATTTAACAAAAATGAAACTTTCGAGGACAAAAGGATCTTCTAACCAAATCAACAAACGTAAACGACGGAATCTTTAACTCAAGTCCCCGACAACGGTGCCAAAAACTGGTTGATAGTTTTATATATACTAATAAAATATACTAATAATATAACCAAAAGAGTTATTAAGAACTTTTCTAAAGTCTCCCTTAAGAAAAGCTCACTCTAAAAGATATATATAATATATAATACGTATATTTAACCGGGAAGAATGATCACCCGGGTCGTTTCCCCAACGACTTGTGAAATTGAAACCTTGCTTTAGCTTGGATTATGATTTGAATGAGAGAAAATATATTTTTGAGTATCTAAAACTACTAAATAAAAGCAGCAATTAAAATGAACAATTAAAAGCAATTAAACACTTAAACTAATTAACGGGAGCAATAAAACGCGACAAATAAGCATACACACTAAAAAATAACTCCAAAATGCTTAACTGAAATTCGAAACCTACGATAGGGTAATAAGAAAATTTTAAGAACAAGAAAAATATGTTTTTTGATTATTTTTGAATTTATTATGAATTAAAAACTATTTTAATCTAATTAAATCCTAAAAAATAGCAAATTAAGTCCTAAAAATTGAGTAAAATGATTTTTAAACTTAGAAAAGTCTAAATTAACATTAAAACTCAGAAAACTATTTTTAAAATTAAAATCCTATTTTTAAACTTAAAATTAAAGGTTCAAAAATGAAAATTAAAATATAAAAGGTGTAAAATGATTTTACTGGAATGTTAAACGCTAAAAGTAATCTTATAAAATAAAAACTATTTTTGAAATTTTCTAAAACTTTTTTCTATTTTTTATGAATTTTCTAAAATTAAAACTTTCGAAAAACTATTAAAAATAAACTAATTGATGGAAAATTATGAAAATTCAGGAAAAATCTATGATGCAACGAAGATTACTAAAAATAGAACCAAGATCCCAGCTTATCTAATAAGCTGGGAAAATAAGCAAACATGCTACGGCTTATATTTAAGAGAAAGAAAAGAAAACGTGTATAAAACAAATGTGCATCAATAGCTCAACGGATGAGCTATTGTAGCACACTTGGTAAAACGTATGGTCTATAAGCAGGAGGTCTTGGGTTCGAGGATGGCAGACACCCCACTTTTTGCTACTTTTTTATTTTACTTATTTTTTGAAAACCAAAAGCTAAAAGCTAAAGAGGACAAGTTTTTGAACAATTTTTATAAAGACAATACTAGCTTAAACTCAAAATTAAGCTCAAAAAGAGCTTGTGAAGATCTGATTGCAGAAAGTGAGCTTTTGAGCTCACTTTTGCTTGATTTAACTAAAAGCTTTGCACAAGCTTAAATATAAGCTCAATTTGAAAACCAAAAAATGTTCCTAACAGCTTATGATATGCTTAAACTAGAAATGAAAAGCTATTTGATCATTTAATACTAAAAACTATCTAAAATTTAAACTGAAATCAGCAAACTCAGGTTTTAACTCAAAAAGCACAAAATTAAGCTAAGCTTAAGAGCTCAATATGCCAAGATAGAAGCAGAGATTTTGCTCACTTAACATACAACTTATAAGCTACTATTAACCTCCATAAAACCAAAACTTATAAGCTAAAATTCTAGATTACAAAAGCTACTAATTATACTACTGTTTTTGGCTTTTGAGTTTTTTATTGACTTTTAAAAGCTAAATTACCCTAATGTTTAAGCTAGAAATTGAAAACTTAGACTCAATCTATATTAAGCTACATAAAAACTACAAGCTACTTGAATTATTTAGGCTAATACTAACTTAGGCTAGCTAAAATGCAAGTTTAAAGGGAAATCAATAGGAACAGCCTATGTTCCTGCTGATGCACTTGACTTAAAGGAGCAAAACAAAAATGTAGGTAACCTTTGGGTTACCACAACACTTAACACACTCACTATGAGTGTATAAACTTAAAACAAGCAATATCTAAGCCTTGGAAGGCTTAGATTAAATTTTCACAAGCAACAAGAAAAGGTAAAAGTACCCTAGTGCTGGCTCACTAAAAATAACCTCAAACTTTTTCAATTTTAAAAACTAACTTGTGAAAACTCTTTTCCTAATGATTTTAAATGAAATCAAAGCTGTCTCAAATGATTTGCACAAAAACCTTTGACTTTTTGAGGTCAAAACAACTAATGCCAAACACCCCTTAACATAAGACATATTATGATTAAGCTATTGAATTTAAGATCTAATGAACTAAACTTAAGTACCAGATGCTAATTAGCTACTAACTAACCTAATAAACATAAATCATCAACCATTTAAGCTAAATCTAGAATCTAAGCTTATGCTAACTAATTTTTTTTTGGTTTTTATAGATTTTAAGACAAATTAAGCTATAACAAGATCTATATTATAAAAAACTAACACAGATGATCAAACACACTTAATAAGCTAGAATAAAAGTAAATAAGCACTAATAAGCAAACATATTAAGCAATTAAGCAGTTTACACTAATAAGCACTTATTTAACTAGGAATTAAAGGACAAAAAGAAGTTAAATGAAAACTAACCTTCAGCTTCAGCTAAACAGAAGCTATGGCTCAATTGAGCTTAATCAACAGCTCTGGCTTATTAGAAATAAGCCAGTATAAGTCCTTGAGAGCCCTTCCCTTTCTGGCTCTCCTTCCATAAGTTTCCAAGTCCAAAAAAAGCAAAGGTAAATAGGATTACCTGATTTTAGTTATTCAATGTATGATTAAGACCAAGTTAAACTCAAATTATGAGCTTATAGACTCATAAGAGCTTATGATCGTTTATTTTAACAATTGAGGAAAAATGAGGACAAGATAAAAAGCTTATGACAATTATGAAACTGAATTTTAATAACTAAAAAGCTGATTACATTACTTTAAAAAGAAGATTACAAAACATTGGATTAAAATTAAGCTAAAAGCTACTAAGTGAAAAAGAAAAAAAAAAGAGATAATGTGTGTGTGTGTATGTGAGGTCCTATTTATAGCATCCCAAGGAACCTTCTAGGAGTGCCTTCTTGCCCACGCTCCTTCCAATCATGGCCTTTGATCATTAGCTAATCATTGGAGGAGTAATCATATCCGTTGGATCACAATTGAGCTCACACGGATTGCCGGTATGGCAATCCGTTTGAGACTCATTTGTGCTTATTTTGAGAGTAGATTCAGTGTAAAAACCAACATCCCTTGTGCTTCTTTGCTTGTACACGATCCTTACTTGCACGCTTTGGCCAATAGGAGTTTGATATGACTGATTTGACCCTGCCAATATGAATTAGGGGCCTTCAATTGTCGTTTGTACCCCTTAATTGTCATTTGCCCTATCGTTTTACCCATGGTGAAAGTTGGAAGGGACGATGAATAGTAATCCCTTCTTGGCGCCCAAATTTAACTGAAAAGGGGTAAATTCGTTTTTAAAGTTTGGGTTATTGGCATTTCCAGTCCTTGTCTTTCTTCTATAAGAGATGTAGTGTAAAATGATTTTGGTAAATGACAGAAAAGGTCCCTGTGGTTTATGAAAAGGAAATGGGCTAAGGGTTTTGGGCTTTTGTGGTTGACTTCTGTTGACCAAGGTTGACTGGAGTTTGACTTTCTTTGACTGTGAGTTGACTTTGACTGTGAGTTGACTTTGAATCTTTGGCTTCTCTTGTGCTCTTCCGTTTCCCGTGTCCGTGTTTGCCCGTTTTTGACGGTTTTCTTGTGATTTTTGATATATCCGTACCTGCACACACAAAACACAAAAACAAGTATATTTTTGCCATTTTTAGTCTGTTTTGGGTTTAATTGGGCTATTTTAGGTATAAACAGATATGTGTATTTTACACCTATCAAAATTCCCCAAACTAAACGATTGCGTGTCCTCACGCAATATCATATGCCTTATAACCAAATACCTCGAAACTTCCCCAAACTAAACCTTTGAAAAGTAGCAAAGATTTTTGTTGAGAGAGTTAAGAGATCACAAGTTATAAAACACCCGATTTCCCATTTTCAAATTTTTTTTATTTTTTATGATTTTTCTTGATATATTCCTAACTACAACTTATTTGTGTTGACATAATGTATTATTTTCATTACCTCATTGGTAACTTTAAGGATCATAGAACAAAAAGCATAATTAAGTGTCTAAAAGATAACTTCATCATTCCCGATTTTTCACTTTTCCCATGCTAAGCTTAAAAATAAGATCACCGTTAAGTACGAGCTAAAATGCTAAGACGTACTTATATTCCAACTTTGTGAATTCACTTCCCAGACACTAATCAAAAATATTTAAGTGTGTGTGTTCAAATTAAATTTAAAAACCATTAAATCCACATATTTTAATAGCTGTTGATAATCCCGACCAAGCTCTACACACTTGGCCTTTGGGCTAATTGTTAATCACTTAGTACAGATCACAACTCAAGCAAAACAAAAACCTCCTTAGCTAAGACATCATTGGTTTCAACTTGTCCCATGAATGAACTTTCTTCTCTAGCCATCCCAACACCATCATCCGGGTAATGTGCTATGAGGCTTTTGACACCCCATCTGAGAATAATAATCGAGACGTATGAACTATCCCGATGAAAAGCCTTGTAGACTTTTTGCAAACCTTAGTCAAAAGATACCTTGCTTAGAAAAGGAAACTTTTACTATTTATTTTCTAACTTGCAACATTATTATTACTATTTACATTATTAGGCTAGGAACCGGTATCACTTTTCTTTCGACGACACATCGGCCACGCCTCCGACAGGAGCTCGTGTACTATTAATGATACTAACCCTAAATATACAACCTCAATTCTTTCTTTCGAGGGGGGGGGGGGGGGGGGGGGGGGGGGGGTGTCACATCGAGCGAACCGACAAATGCCCATGTACTTTATTGCGATGGAGTTTGTATATTAATTATTAACACTTAAGGATTTATAACTTGCATCCTTTTTATTCACCAACTATATATATATATATATATATATATATATATATATATATATATTAACTACATTTTTACTAATAACACATTATTTTTGCAAATAGAAAAATTTCGTTTTAGAAAACCAAAGTATAAACTTGAACTAAAATTCTTATTTACAAATGATTAGCTATTATCATCGATAAAGCTTTTTCTCTAAATATGTTGATTAGACTTTTAAGAGTAAAACTCTAATTTGTAAAAATTAAAGAGAACACGTATAATTAATCATTTTAAGAACTCCGGGGAAGAAAAACCACAAGTTATTCTTATAAGCCTTTAAGTTTTCCAAATAAACCTTGTTTTAGGCATCCTAATTCTGTAATCAACTCAACATCTCTTATACCTTAATGCTATTTTAAAATCTCTAATAAAGAGATTCGCAAATACTTAGCCTATATAAAATCCAACTCGGCATATTTAAAATCTACTTGAGATTAGCACAAGTCTTCATTTACTAATGATTTCAGTCTACATTTAAAAGTCTACATGAGACATCATAAACTAATCATCTTATTTGTTAAGGGAGAAGCTAGAACTCTACACTTCGATCCAGTCCAAAAAATTATCTTCTTATTCTCACCAACGAAAAACCTACATTCGTGTCTTAAACACTTATTTTTAAATCGAACTACTAATGACTTTTTTTAATTTCTCTTCCAACTAACTATATATTTTTATTTTTTTCATTATTTTCCTACAAATAAGATCTTAAAAATTAATTTTTTTTTGCTATTTTTGTGGGAAAACGGGTACGTGAGAACAAAACAATAAGCAGGCAACATCAAATCGATAGATTCCCTCCCCAAACTAAAACGAAACATTGTCCTCAATGTTTAAAGGCGGGTCTCTACGTAAATCTAAGCCGTTTATGAATTATGCAAAGATAAACGTTAATCGATAGTAGAAAGATATCGGATTTCCCCAAACTAATTTCACACAAAGGATGAGAAGCTCGAGTGAAACGGGATATAACACCGGACACGAGAGGCTTCAGAAATTGTTGGATCAATCCTGCAAAAATCACAACAAACAACAAACAACAAGAAACCGGAAGAGGATAGCCACAACACATCACAACACATTATTTAAGAAAATAGAAAGAAAATAGATAAGCATGGGGTGAACTCCCACGAAGCGGCTTGTTTTTGGTCACCGAGTCACAAGCTCGACTCGATCCCTGAATTTAGTTGTCCTTAGGGAGAGTGTGGAGATCCGGGACTACTTTGGGTGGTATGTCCCCTCCAAAATAATGTTTCACACGGTGACCATTTACTTTGAAATTTGGACCATCGGGTTGAGATAATTCAATGGTTCCGTAAGGAAAAACTTGAGCGATAGTGAAAGGTCCCGACCAACGAGTTTTAAGCTTTCTGGAGAATATCTTTAAACGGGAGTTGAAGAGTAAAACTTGATCACCAACATTGAAGATTCGATTCTTGATCTTTGAGTCGTGAAGCTTCTTCGTCCTCTCCTTGTAAATCAATGAATTCTTATAAGCTCGATCTCGAAGCTCGTTAAGTTCATTTAGTTGCAGCTTCCGATGATCACCCGCAGTTTTAAGATCGAAATTTACGTGTTTTTAAGAGCCTAATATACGCTTTGATGTTCTAATTCGATTCCGTAAATGAAAAGACGTTCCATAAACGAGCTTATAGGGTGTGCACCACGTATGAATTAAAGTGGTCAGAAATACCCACAAAGCATCATCTAGCTTGTCAGACCATGAGGCACGGTTTTCTCCTACCGTCCTTTCAAGAATACGTTTAAGACCACGATTTGACACCTCAACTTGACCACTCGTTTGAGGGTGGTAAGCGGTAGCTAAACGATGTGTGACTCCATATTTAGACATCACTTTGGCAAATTGATCATTACAAAAGTGGGTCCCACGATAGCTAATTAAAGCTCTCGGTGTTTCCAAATCGAGCAAAAAAGACCTTTAAAAATTTTCACAACTACAATACACTAGCACGTTTGTGGTGGAGCGCCTTCCCTTTAAAACCCCATTTGCGAAGATAGTCGACTGCTACAAGAATATACTTAGTCCCTTTTGGATGACGGAAAGGTCCCATAAAAATCATGTACCATATATCGAAGATTTCTCAAACTTGGATAGCTTTTTGAAGCAATTTCATCTTGTTGATAAAATTTTGCCTTGTCGTTGGCACTCATCAACAGATTTTATCATCGAAATGAGCATACCCGATAATATGTGGGCCAAAGAAACCGGCATCAAATACTTTTCGAGCGGTGAGATTGGCACTATGATGGCCCCCGGTGGGTCCTTCATGACAAGCCTTGAGGATTTCAAGAGTTCGTGTCCATGGTTACACAACTACAATGATTTGATCCGCACATATACGAAAGAGGTAGGGATCATCCCAGAAATAATGTTTTACGTCTTTGAAAAATTTCCTCTTTTGTTGAGTTGACATTCCTTTTATGATAAAATTCCCCGCATGGTAGTTTGCAAAATCGGCAAACCATGGGGTACTTTCGTTTGATATAACTCCAAGAGTTTCTAAAGGAAAATGTTCGTTAATGTCTTTGTTTTCTCAAAAACCTCTTTGTGAGATTCTTCGAGTCTAGACAATGATACGTCGGCTAGATTTACTTCTTTCTTGTCACGAATGATGATATCGAACTCTTGTAAAAGTAACACCCATCGAAGCAACCTTGGCTTGGCATCTTGTTTGTTCATGAGGTATTTCAAAGCGGAGTGGTCGGTATAAACAATGCTTTTAGATAAGACAAGATATGGCCGAAACTTTTCAAAAGCATACACTACGGCGAGCATCTCCTTCTCCGTTGTAGTGTAATGAATTTGAGCTTCGGTCATCGTCTTACTAGCATAAATGAATTGGGTTGAAATATGCTTCGTCTTACGATTTTCCAAGAACCGCACCCAATCGTAAAATCGCTTTGCATCACACATTAATTCGAAAGGTAGTTCCAATCCGCTGGGACAACTAAGATTCGAGCTTCGGTAAGCTTCCTTCTTAAAGGTTTCCGAAGCATGGATACAATCTTGAGAAATACAAAAGGGTGTCTTTTTTCGAGAAGTAGTTATTGGTCTAGAACATCTTAGAAAAGTACTTGAATGAAACGGGACTGTAGAAATCCCGCATGACCCTAAGAACTTCAATCTCCTTTAACGTAGTCGATGAAGGAGTTTAGCAAATAACATCGCCTTATTGCACGGTCGACCTCGAATTCGAACTTTGATATCTTTATACCTAAAACATTCCTTCTTTACACTAAATTAGACATTTTTTCCCATTAAGAACTAGATTGTGTGTCTTTACATCATTTTAACATTCGTTCAAGATTAGAAAGACATGATATCAAAACTATCACACGAAAACGAAAAATCACCATAGAACACCTCCATTGTCTTTTCTATCATGTCATGGAAAATATCACCCATCATACAACGTTGAAAGGTTCCAGGAGCATTACATAATCCAAATGGCATACGACGATAAGCAAAAGTACCGTACGGGCACGTAAAAGTCGTTTTCTCTTGATCATGAGGATCAATTGGAATCTAAAAATATCCTAAAAAACCATCTAAGAAACAATAGAATTCATTGCCGCTAGACTTCTAAGCATTTGGATCCATAAACGGAGAGGAAAATGATCTTTAACGATTGCTTCGTTAAGCTTCCATAATCGATACACACCTCGCATCCGGTAAATAGACTGTCGGAATTAATCATTCTCTTTCGTTTGCGAACTACGGTTCATATTCCTCCTTTTTTAGGTACACAATAGATTGGACTAACCCCCCCCAAGGGGGCCCCTTTTTTTTGGTCGAGATCGGGTATATCATTCCGGCATCAAGAAGTTTAATCACCTCCTTCTTAATGACTTCATGAATTTTCGGGTTCACCCGTCTTTGACTTTGCACCGATGGTTTACAATCGTCTTCCATCAAAATCTTATGAGTACAAAAACGAGGGTCGATACCCTTAGATCGGTTTATTTTCCAAGCAATGGCACTTTATGAGAATTTAAGAACATTAGTGAGAGCTTCTTTTGATCGATTTATTAAACCTTTTGCTATATAATGGGTTACTTTTCGTTTCTCAAGAAAGCATATTCTAAATGAGATGGTAAGTCCTTTAATTCCAATTCCGGAGGCTCTTCAATTGAAGATTTGGCCTCGGTAACTTCACTTTGCTTAAGGTCCATCGGAGGAAGTTGAAACGGGTCATCATTTAACAATTGTTCAAGCACATAAATATCTTCCTCCGGATCACAATCATCATGATCACTTCCATAGAAATGGATTTTGTCATAAAGATAAGTAATCAATTCTTCCAAGTAAATTCGGAAGTAAACGGCTCGGACGTCGAAGTGGGATTGCCACTTGAAAAATTATCACTAGGAAATCCTAACAAATTCCGAGCATAACTCCTCACAAAACAATTTCAACAATGATGTCAATTCGTTTACCGATTTTGTCCATCCGTAGAGGAATATTTCATGGTTTGGTCTAATTGAAAAGTGAACATGCTTAGTTTGTCAACACGGAGGGGAATTCTCCTTTCGTACACGACAATTTAAGGTACGACCTGTATTCAAAAATGACCTTCAAGTATAAGAGGTACTCGGGGATCGGCTTCGAAATCGACAACTACAAAATCAGAAGAAGAGTCCATCAGATAAATGAAATAAGGAAGAAAAGTTCGGATAATGACATCCGAATCCATCATAAGGATGGGATAAGTGGATAACACATTAGGCACATAAACACGAGGTTCACTCAAAATATCTTCCATAACAACGCTAGTCAACCCACCCTGATCGGGCTCAATCTCAAAAAGAAATTAATCATACCCGGGAAGAGAGTTATTAGCATGAGTAGTGATACTGCCACTACTCGTCTCTTCCGTATGATCGCTAAAAGACTCGAATTCGGGTAAAGAATTATCCGAATAAGAGAGAAAAGTATCGGACTTCTCAAAGAAAGAGTCACTACCAAGGATAGGAAATGGAGAAGGAGACTTGAGCACACAATTAGGAGTAGAGTTATCATTCAAGGATTCAATATTAGCAATAAGACGATTGATGTTTAATAATTTCTCTCAAAGAATAACGTCTTGGATTTAAAGAATATTTTCTAAGTCAAACTCTTCCTTCTCTTGATCAAATTATCTCACTCGAAGATTTATTCGTACTTGATATAGGAAGGTGATGCATCAACGTACTCGATGTTCTCAAAAGAATCGTCATCACTCGAAGTATCATCATTTGGATCAAAATCGGCTTCAACAATTCCCGGTGGAATTGGAGCAATATGAGCAAGTTCACTAGTGAACTCCTCAAGAATAGGGTCGATCTTAATCGAAGTATCATGGTTAATCAAAGATTCTACAAAATCAATTTCAACATTAACATGATTATTATCACAAGTAGGCACATCACTCGTATCGTCAGAAATACCCTCGAACTCACTTGGGATTGAGACAAGGTTCTCAACACTAGAATTTATTACTTCGTCCGATTCCGTTGCCGGAATAGTGTCGAGATGCTCATCCCCCATATTTAGAGAGTTATCAGGCTCCTTGATCGGTAAATCGGGTGTGATTGCTTTAGACGTAGAATATCGAGCAATAATATCTCCTAAAGGAATATAATCATCCTCGTCATCACAAGTAATAGAAAGCATGTAACGACGGGCAGCAGAATACTTTTCTTCTTCGTAAGCTTGCTCCTTTTTTCGAACTTCGCTGCCCCATTCATTAAAATCTTGCTTAAGTTTTTGAATTCTAATCTCACAATCTCTCTCATATTCTTCATCAATCTCCTCGCCTCGAAATCTTTTAATACCCAAATCATTCGTGATTTCTTTAATTTTGTAATCAACCAATTGTTGCTCATGCCTCATTTCCTCGATACTCATATTCTCTTTAGCCGTTTGTTCTTCCGCGATTCGCTTTTTTAATTCCTTTAACATTCTTTGATCTCGTTTTATTTCTTCAAGCTCTTCAAGAATTTTATCAAGGGCTTCTTGACAATCGACGGAGTCCTGCGGGGGTTGTGGGTGGTTAAAACCAGAATAATCATAACTCGGATTAGTTTCATTGATCGGTTGACATTGATAATCATAGTGAGGACCCCCGCAATAAGCACAACAAAGATATTGTTGAGAAAAACTCGGTGAATTTTGTGGATAATAATTATCATTAAAGTTTTGATTGTAGCACGGTTCCGGCTCATAGACAAGCGGGACTCGTGATGGACAATCATAACCGTAGTGAGAATCGTTCCCACATATCTCCACGAATATGTTTCGAACTGGGGTTGTGGAGGTAGGTTGGATAACGTTAGTGTGGATCATCAACAAAGTTGCTTTGAAACACTGGAGGTAGTATAATAGCATGAAGGATCTAAACTTGGAGAGGTGTGGAATTCATTAATGGTGATTTGATTGCTGGCATCCTGTTTAGAAATGTAGGATATCTTTTGGTGGGACAATTAATAAACCGTATATGAGACCTTTCCACAGATTTACAAATGCAACGTTGACAATAAATTCCATCTTATGAATCCGCCAGCACTCAGAAACAAGTCATGGTCAATTTGTGGAGGTTCTTGCGAAAACTTTACACCTGGGTCTTGATTGACAACGAATGGCTCTCGAGGAGCATTAACAACGTTGGTATTGCCATCGGATGTCTCGGAATTATCTTGAAAGACTTGGTAAATTCCATTTTCAACACAATATGTAAGCAAATCTTCCTCGATTTCTTTACGTAAGAGCACATCCATGATATACTGACCATCAACAGGGGTTCCACATTTGCACAACACGGGATGAGGATTAGTGTTCGAACATGAATCTTGTTTTCAAGATCTTCTATTGAACAACATTCTCTAGTGTACAAACTTCCACAAGTCATGCATTCTTTAATTGCGTAAAGGGAATTCAAACGATGAGACGCCATAAGAATTAAAGAAGGATGTGAAAAAGAATTAAATGAAAAAGAGGTTTAATGGAGATTATTTTTGGTTTTTCTATTTTTTTAAACAAACATATTTTATTAGACAAACAAGAGACAATTAAACCAAATAACAACTTACTCACGGTAGCTTTAAATAATTGCTTCTTAGGTGAGCCGTATTTCATAAGTGACACATATGGCTAGTTTTTGAATCTTTTGTTCTCGATTTGGAACTTTGAAATTGTTTCTCCGGAACTTATTTTATGATAATACCCTCATTTGATAGGTTCATTATATGGTGGGGTTATTTTGTCACCATCTTTGTGTTTTTTAGTTCTTTTTTTCAAGTTAATTTTTTTTTTATTTTTTTATTATATAATTGCTATACTAAAAAGAAAAGAAAAATATTTTTTACTTATTTAAATTTTATGATTCTTTTTTATTTTATTTCTTTTTTGATTTTTTAAAAAAAAATTAACAAAAATGAAACTTTCGAGGACGAAAGGATCTTTAAATCTTATCAACAAACACAAAACGAGAAATTCGTTAACTCAAATCCCCGGCAGCGGCGCCAAAAATTGATTATTGATTTTAAACACACAATAATAAAATATATAATATAATAATACCAAAAGAGCAATTAAGAACTTTAATAAATTCTCCCTTAAGAAAAGCTCACTCTAAAAGATATATATATAATATATAATACGTATGTTTTCCGGAAAGTATGATTTCCCTCGTCGTTTTCCCAACGATTTGAGAAATTGAAACCTCGCTTGATATTGGATATTGATTTGAATAGGTTCGAAGATTGATTAGGTTTTCTATAACTACTAATTAAAAGCACAATTGAAAACAAGTAATTAAAAACAATTAAAGCACAAAAGCAATTAACGGGAAACAAATAAAACGCGACAAATAAGCAAATATACTAAAATTAACTCCTAAAAATGCAAACTAAATTTCTAAACCTAAAATAGGACAAAAGAAAATTTTAAGAAAAAGAAAATTATTTTTTTTTGATTATTTTTAAATTTTTTATGAATTAAATACTAATTAAATCTAATTAAATCCTAAAAAATAGCAAATTAAGTCCTAAAAATTGAGAAAAATAATTTTTAAACTTAGAAAAGTCTAAAATAAAAACTGAGAAAACTATTTTTCACTATTTTTAAAATTGAAATCCTATTTTTTAAAATTAAAAATAAAAGCTCAAAAATGAAAATTAAAATCTAAAGAGAGTGAAAATGATTTTTCTTAATGTAAAACTAAAGCTATTTTTTATAAAACTAAAAACTATTTTTTTGTAATTTTCTGAAACTTTTTTCTATTTTTTTATGAATTTTCTAAATTAAAAACTTAAGAGAAATGATTAAAAATAAAATTCTTAATGAAAAATTATCAAAAAAAATCAGGAAAAATCTATTAAGTAACAAGGAATACTAGAAAAATGCTAACTCCCTAATAGCTTAACTATTAAGCCTTAAATAAGCCCTAAACAGCTACGGCTTAAAATTAAGAAAAGAAAAGGAAATGAGTTCAAGTATTAAAGGAAAAGAAAACAAAATGAATTGTCCCACTTGGTCTGTTGGTAAGGTGTGTGTGTTCTATTCTAGAGGTCTGAGGTTCGAGGCTAGCTAACTCACCCTTTTTGCTCTTTTTTTATTTTTTCACTTTTATCAAAAACTAATTACTAAAAGTTAAAGAAGACACTTTTTTAGTACTTTTAATTGTAAATCAATACTAGATGAACTCATATGATAGGCTCAAAAAAGAGCTTATGAAGAAACTGATTGCAGAAGGAAAAGTGAGCTTTTTGAGCCTCATTTCACTTAGACACTTGTATTAAGCTCAAAATAAGCTCAATTTACAAAACAAAAGAAGTTCTAAACTCCTTATTAAATGCTTAAGCTAAAATTGACAAGAGATTTTAGCTAAAACACTGAAAGCTATCTGAAATTGAAAACCAAAACTTCAAACTCAGACTTAAGCTAGAAAAGCACAAATTCAGCTTAAGTACTTAAGCTCATTAAGCTATGACATAAGCTGATACCTTGAAAACTTAACTAATGTAATTTAAGCTACTAGACTAAATCATAAAAAACTCACTCTATAAGCTAGAATTTAAATTTTAAAAGCTAAGCTAATTTCACTACTGTTTTTGGCCTTTTTTAGGATTTTATTAATTTTTAAAAGCTAAATTACCCTAATGTTTAAACTAGAAATTGAAAACTTAGACTCAATCTATATTAAGCTACATAAAAACTACAAGCTACTTGAATTATTTAGGCTAATACTAACTTAGGCTAGCTAAAATGCAAGTTCAAAGGGAAATCAGTAGGAACAACCTATGTTACCCTGGCTGATGCATTGACTTCAAAGGAGCAAAAACAAAAAATGGTGGTAACCTTGTGGTTACCACAACACTTAACACTCACTATGAGTGTATAAACTTAAAACAAGCAATATCTAAGCCTTGGAAGGCTTAGATCAAATTTTCACAAGCAACAAGAAAGGGTAAAAGTACTCTGGTGCTGGCACACTAAAAATAAGCTCAAACTTTTTCAATTTTAAAAACTAACTTGTGAAAACTCTATTCCTAATGATTTTAAATGAAATCAAAGCTGTCTCAAATGATTTGCACAAAAACCTTTGACTTTTTGAGGTCAAAACAACTAATGCCAAACACCCCTTAAATATGACAGATTATGATTAAACCTATTAATTTAAGATCTAATGAAAACTAATCTTAGTACCTGATGCTAATAGCTATCTAACTAACCAAATAAACATAAATCATCAACCATTTAAGCTAAATCTAGAATCTAAGCTTATGCTATATTAATTTTTTTTTGTTTTTATTTTTTTTGGTTTTTATAGATTTTAAGACAAATTAAGCTATAACAAGATCTATATTATAAAAAACTAACACAGATGATCAAACACACTTAATAAGCTAGAATAAAAGTAAATAAGCACTAATAAGCAAACATATTAAGCAATTAAGCAGTTTACACTAATAAGCACTTATTTAACTAGGAATTAAAGGACAAAAAGAAGTTAAATGAAAACTAACCTTCAGCTTCAGCTAAACAGAAGCTATGGCTCAATTGAGCTTAATCAACAGCTCTGGCTTATTAGAAATAAGCCAGTATAAGTCCTTGAGAGCCCTTCCCTTTCTGGCTCTCCTTCCATAAGTTTCCAAGTCAAAAAAAACAAAGGTAAATAGGATTACCTGATTTTAGTTATTCAATGTATGATTAAGACCAAGTTAAACTCAAATTATGAGCTTATAGACTCATAAGAGCTTATAAGAGCTTATGATCATTTATCTTAACAATTGAGGAAAAATGAGGACAAGATAAAAAGCTTATGACAATTATGAAACTGAATTTTATTAACTAAAAAGCTGATTACATTACTTTAAAAAGAAGATTACAAAACATTGGATTAAAATTAAGCTAAAACTAAGCTAAAAGCTACTAAGTGAAAAAGAAAAAAAAATGATGTGTGTGTGTATGTGAGGTCCTATTTATAGCATCCCAAGGAACCTTCTAGGAGTGCCTTCTTGCCCACGCTCCTTCCAATCATGGCCTTTGATCATTAGCTAATCATTGGAGGAGTAATCATATCCGTTGGATCACAATTGAGCTCACACGGATTGCCAACGTGGCAATCCGTTTGAGATTCAATTGTGCTTCTTTTGAGAATAGATTCAATGTAAAAACCAACATCCCTTGTGCTTCTTTGCTTGTTCACGATCCTTACTTGCACGCTTTGGCCAATAGGTGTTTGATATGACTGATTTGACCCTGCCAATATGAATTAAGGGCCTTCAATTGTCGTTTGTACCCCTTAATTGTCATTTGCCCTATCATTTTACCCATGGTGAAAGTTGGAAGGGACGATGAATAGTAATCCTTTCTTGGCGCCAAGTTTTTTTAACTGAAAAGGGGAAAAACAGTTTTAAACTTTGCAGAAATTGCAAATTCAGTCCCTGTGGTTGGTTTAGTGAAGGTGTAGTGTAAAATAAGTTATAGAATTGACAGAAATGGTCCTTGTGGTTTTTAAAAAAAGGGTATTGGGCTAGGGTTTTGGGCTTTGGGGCTAAGATTTTGGATCCGGGTAAAGTTTTAAAGGTTTTTAAGGGCCCATTTAGTCATAGGGACCTTTTGTGTAACTTTTGGAAATCTTGAGGGACTGAAATGGTAATTTTGGAGTTTTTGTCCTTTTATGGTTGACTTTTGTTGACTGAGAATTGACCAGGGTTGACTTTTTGACTTTGGCTTCCGGCTCTTGCACACTCTTCCGTTCTCGTGTCCGTGTTTGCCCGTTTTTGGCGGTTTTCTTGTGATTTTTGATATATCCGTACCTACACACACAAAACACAAAAACAAGTATATTTTTGCCATTTTAAGTATGTTTTTAGTCATTTAGGGTCATTTTTAGTGTTAACCGATATGTGTATTTTACACTTATCATTGGTTCATACCCATACCTTGTAAACCCTTGACACCTATAACACATGAGACGTACCCCCACGTCGTGAAGGGTACAACCTAGTCATGGTTGTTGCATTGCGTTTCGTCGCAACGAAACGTGGCTATACAGCCACTGTTGTGTCTGCTTGGATGCATGAAGTTCGTCTTTGTGCCTCAACCTTCACCAACCTTATAGCATGGAACCATACAAGTTAAAAAGAAAACCTATAAATATATAACCTTTAAGGGTGCGTCATTTACGTCACAAGA